>JAOVYW010000335.1:6770-17719 GCA_025775045.1 Hiodon tergisus | reverse complement strand
TGACAACAAATTGGGAAAAGGAAAACCATCTCTTTACACCCCCCCCAACACCAGGAGTAAAAACACTGATGTGTTTTTAAATAAAAAATTTTTTTTTACCTGTGTCTTCCTGAAATGACAGGTCTGGAACTCTTGATCTGGACTCGTGTTCGAAGAAAGGCGCCGTCCTGAGTTGCGAGCGGTCGGATGCGGGGAAGCTGAACTTCTTCATCGAAGTGGTGCGGCCCAAAGACACGGTGATGTGCTACCGTGTGCGCTGGGAGGAGCTGGTAGCCAGCCGGCCCGTTGAACACGCCATGTCCTACAACGGCTCGCACTGGTACGGTGGGGCGGAAAGCACTGTTCAACATTGGCCCATCTCCATCACAGGACAGCAGGAACCCGAGCCCTTCATCACCAGCGATATCCACTCCGACCCTCACAATTTTGGGGGAATCCTGGAGCGTTACTGGCTCTCCTCTAACGCCACCGCTATCAAGATCAACGACTCCGTGCCTTTCCACCTGGGCTGGGACGATCAGGCGAAAACCATGCGCTTCCAAGCCCGGTACCAGAACAGCCCATACAAACCCCTGCCTGGGCAACAGCCTCTCGCGGAGCTGAGCTACAGGGTGTGTGTGGGCTCTGACGTCACCTCAATCCACAAGTACATGGTACGGCGCTACTTTAACAAGCCTAACAAGGTCCCCTCCGAGGCAGCGTTCCGTCAGCCCATCTGGTCCACCTGGGCCCTCCACAAGACTGAGATCAACCAGGAGAAGTTGCTGAAGTATGCGGAAAACATCCGGAAATACCGCTTCAACTGCAGCCACTTGGAGCTGGACGACCGCTACACGCGCAGCTACGGGGAGTTTGACTTTGATCTGGTCAAATTCCCCAACGCCTCCGCCATGTTCCGGCAGCTGAAGGCCGAGGGGTTCCTGGTGTCCCTGTGGACCCACCCCTTCGTCAACTACGACTCGGCCAACTTCGGTGTGGGCGTGGAGAAGGGGCTGTTTGTGCGGGAGCCCACCGGTCAGCTGCCAGCTTTGGTGCTCTGGTGGAACGGCATCGGCGCCATACTGGACTTCACCAACCCGGACGCCCGAGACTGGTACGCCTCCCAGCTGCGGGCCCTCAAGTCAAAGTACGGCGTCGCCTCCTTCAAGTTCGATGCCGGGGAGACCAGCTACCTCCCCTGGCAGTTCAGCACCGTGACCCCTCTGCAGGACCCCAGCACCTTCACCCGCCGATACTCCGAGATGGCCATACCTTTCAACGAACGGGCGGAGCTTCGGGTGGGGTACCAGTCCCAGAACATCTCCTGCTTCTTCCGCCTTATTGACCGGGACTCCGTCTGGGGCTACGAGTTGGGCCTCAAGTCTCTGATCCCCACCGTGCTGACCATCAGTATCCTGGGCTACCAGTTCATCATGCCGGACATGATAGGCGGGAACGTGTACCCCAACCGCACCGAAGGCACCGGTCGCCTTCCCGACCGCGAGCTGTACATCCGCTGGCTGGAGCTGTCTGCCTTCATGCCGGCCATGCAGTTCTCCATCCCACCCTGGGAGTATGACGACGAGGTGGTGCGGATCGCGCAGCACTTCACCGCTCTCCACGAGACCCTGGTGACCCCCCGGGTGCTGGAGCTTGCCGGGGAGGTCTTGGACACCGGCGACCCCATCATTCGGCCCCTGTGGTGGATCGCCGTCGACGATGAGGCGGCCTATAAAATCGACTCCCAGTTCCTGATTGGAGATGACCTGATGGTCGCTCCAGTGCTAGAGCCCGGCAAGCAGGAGAGGGACATCTACCTCCCGGCCGGTCGGTGGCGGAGCTACAAGGGGGAATATTTCGACAAGGGTCCCATGCAGCTTACGGACTATCCGGTTGACCTGGACGAGATTGCTTATTTTGTGTGGGTGCAGTAGGTTCAAAGGTGTGCGATCAACACGTCCGTGTGGTCCAAATATGTTCCATTGAAAAATCATTTTTTTATTTTGTTTGTTTATTTTTTTGCATCAGGCGCCTTTAGTTTACATCTCGTGAAAGCCTTTGCCAATGTCGGTTTGAGACTGTAGTAGGCTATAACGTGTACTATAATGTAGGCTGGATGTGTTTCGTGCACTGCCACTGAAAGACGTGCAGTCTCATGAGCTTAGGGAATGAGTTTCTTGTGTTTGTAGATTCTGGTAAAGTTTGGGATAATTGTTTGATTTCAGTGGATCCCCTCACTTTTTTTACATACAAAATGAAAGCTTTGTCAAAATCTGTATCGCGAAAGCGAATGAAATGAGGAACTTTATGGACTTTGTGTAACTTAAAGGATCCTAAATTTGGAAAGAATGTCATATTTGAACATATTTATTTTTGAAATCGCTCAGGCAGTTTAGCTGTGTAGTCTCTTGTGTACTTGGGACAAAAAGCACAATATGAATGTCTTATTCCGAAATGGGATCAAATGGGATCATTGCTGGTGTCAAGCTGATATGCTGTGTTTTAGATTTTTTGTTTTACTTAATTTAATTTCTCAACTGGCAATAACATAAATGCCTGTTTGTTTTGTAATGGGACTGATCTGGTTGAGTGCTTGAACCAAATTGAATAATTTTTTATTTTTTTCTCCACCCAGCGTGACTTTTTATTCAAAGCCAAGTGTGAGGTATAGCTGAGAACCAGACGTCTGCCAAAATTGTGCCAGACCGTTGGGTTTGTGCGCGTAGTTGGTAATCGCATAAAAGCACTTGTAAATCTCATAAGTCGCCTTGGTTACATAATGCTTCTGCTGTGTGCGTGAACGGGGAAAACTGATCAGTTTACCGCGGAGGGCTGTTCCAATGTCCGGTAGCTGCTGGGCTGTATAATGCTTCCCCCTGTGCGAATGGACTTTGGCGCGTAACGACGTGTGGTTTGTTTATGAATTATTTTTTAAACGGCTTTTAACGTTCTACCGTTGGGAAATCCCAGAGCAGACGACTACCTGTGTCCGTTAGCAATCTCTGACGGCGCTCCAGAATGCTTTAAACATTCCTCATCTCACATGCCACTGTACAGCTGTTGCTGTCTGTGCCAGCTGTGGTGCCTTCATTTTGTGATATATTGTTGAGCTTTCTTTGTGCTTTGTAAATGGCATCAGGTTTTCGAAAACTAAAATTAAATTTTAGGTAAATGTTTGACATAGGCCTGAGGTATTGACTTGAATTCTCCCGTTTTAAAAGAAATTGTATAAAAAATAATAATAATAATAATAATTTTTTTAAATTAGCGTTATATTTTTCCATAGACTGCAAAACATTTTTGACAGACCCACTAGCGTCAATAATCTATAAACATTAAAGATCCTTCTTTTGCTATTGTAAAATGAATTAAGACGGGAGTTGAAAGGGAATTCTATGAAGTGCATTGGATTTAACATACTTGCTTTAAAAGCAGCAGATAGCCGTTAGCCGTTTCTTTGGTCTGATGGGGATTGAGCGTTTTTCCACAGCATGAGAAGTCGGAAATCAAAACACGTATACACGTGTACAAGAACCAAAAGCAAACGCGTCTAAATGTCCTTCCACTCCATGAATGCAGGGAGATGCTGTTTTCCTATTTTTACTTCATAAAAGCGAAATGTATACGTACAGCCTTAATTTCAGTTTGTATACACCAAAAATACTATTCGTATTAGTTTTTGTTTTGGGTGCTTTTAATGGAAACCCAGGAGTTTTTGAAAGGCTTTGGAATTACAAGAGCAAGTCTTCCTTTGATGATTGGTAAGAATAATTACTTTAGGGCGTACCTGTGACGATGCACCCCCCCCCCCCCCCACCCAGTGCTTCCACTTGACTTTTCCATTAAATGCTTGGCCTGTTTTAGCTGCCTTTGTTTCTGAACGTATAAATTCTTGCTGTTTTAAGGGGATTTTTATAATTATGACAATATACATTTTGGTTCAGTTATTCGTTGTTGGTGTTTATGACAGTGGTGTTGGAATTGTATTTATTTTACCTTAAATTTAATTGCCAAATTGTTTTTTGTTTTTTGTCAAATATTTGAACATTTTTGAAAAGTGCACGTGAAGTTCAATGCATATCTAAAAACCAATGAATGTGTGAATTGCAGAGTTGTAATTAAGTGTAAGCTTTAGTGACTCTAAAAGAAGTGACCAGTTCTTGTTGTCCTCGCTGTCTAAAGGCTAACCCGCAAGCTACGCAAGAGCTGATCTGTGTTTATCCCTGCGGTGAAAACTCCCGCCTGAGTGTCCTCTGTCCTCTGTAATGTCTTACAAGTGTGTCATTAAAAACAAAATCCGCTCTGAGCTCTGTTGTGTCTGTGGAGTCCCGTTTCCCCCGACAAAAAGTCACTTTTTCTCAAAATTTAAATTGGTATTTAAACGATGCCTAAAGCAAAAACAGAAGTATCAGCATACAGTGGAAGAAGTTATTACCTAAGAAAGTGATGTGTCATGTGACATGTCGGACTGTGAATCTGGGCCGCTCAGTAGCATTGACTTAGCATTGTAGCACAAATGTATTATTTTATTATTCAATGTGTTTTATGAATGGGGAGTAGACGTGGTTATTTATTTATTTTTATATTAAAAGTTACATGTGAATTTGTGGGATATGTTGGATGCATAAGTTATAAAGCTGATGTTATGCAGTACGTACCTTCATTACGCCAATTTATAAAATTCAATAATATGATTTATATAGTACTATAAACGATTTTCCAGCCTGCCATTGTATTACTTTGTATTCAGGAGTGCTATTTTGCAGTGTAATAAACTGAGAAGTCTATACAAAGTTGTTAACTTGGAGTGGTGGAAGACAATAGGGGTTTATTTGCATCAGAGTGGAGACCTGATGATAGGGTTTTGATTTTTAAAAAGTGCAGTCACTGCACCTCAATCAGTGAATCGGTAAATAAGATGGCTAATGGTTGTTTACTATTATTTTTTTTACATGTGCTGTGGATTAGCCGTTCATCAGATGAGGAGTCATTCCACCGCGATTGCTGTAATTCCTGGCACGATCTGAATAACCTTTGATCAAAGACTTCTGCTTGCATCAAAGTGCAACAACAGTTTTATCTACAGTAAACAGTTCTGGGTGCAACAAAATATTTTCTCAATACTTTTAAAATTATATTTGTACAAACTTTACCAGAAACAGCCCTTCAAAAAGTAAACTATTTACAAAGTTTAAAGTTGTTTGGTTTGAATCTGTTCTTCCACCTAAATAATTGTTGTTGGAATGGTTACATAAAAATGTGAATACTGGTAGGACCATTTGGCCACTTTTGGAGAGGCTTTGTGTAACTAAGAGATGACCAAAAAAAAAAAAAAAGAAAGGTTTCTAAAATAGAACAAAGGTGTGTTTTTATGAGTAATTTGTGTGGTGGTATTGAAATAAACAAAACAAAAAAAGATATTATTTACCTCTAAAGACCCATAATGTCATTAGGTCACCAGGTGTCCATTTGGAGTCTCCAAATGTCCGTTTGGAAAGCCACCTGGATATTACCTTACAAAAACCATTGTTAAATACTCATTTTTTGTGTTTTTTTCCATCTACTTTCAACCTGAAAGTAGGTCAGGCCTGTGGCTGTGGCTCCGTTGAGTTTCTAGGCCTAAATACCACAGCCACAGGTAACTGTCTACACTCAAAAGAGGTCTTTATTTTAGGCGAGGATGAAGTTTTACAATTTCCACTGTGTTTGAGCTGGTGTTACTCATTGTCAGTAACACTTAGAGTGGTTCTGACAAGTGGAGAAGAAACTTCCGAGCCTTAACTTTCAGGAATTTTGCCTGTAGTCAAAGGGGTTCAAGAACAGTAAACATTTTATTTTGTATTTATATTTTATTTTATATTTATATTTTATTTTATATTTATATTTTATTTTATAAGCCAAATGCTGTTTGACTATCAACAACTAAATAAAAAGTGCCCTTTTGTGTTAAATTATTTTTTAACCTTCTTAATCCTCAACCTAAATTATTTCAACTCTGCTAAAATGCTACTGCAATGTGACTGCCCTCAAGCGCAAGGGGAAGCTAGTTTCACACAGTCCAGACCTGGTGCCAAACTGTTAGCCACAGTTGGGTCTTGTAAGCGTCCCATCCCTGAGTTGCAGCTCTGTTGAGTGAATATGCAATTAATATATCATTAATATCCTAAGGAATATATTACTGATCCTTTGGCTATTTTTGGAATGAAAGGCAATCCACACGCGTGAACACCCGTGCACATTTTTTGTATGATCGAGGAAAAAAACAAATTAACCACTAGAGGGTACTGTTGCTTCAGTTTGTTTTGAGTTGCCAGTTAAACCCGACTGTGTTGTTGGATCCTTTTTATTGGTTTCCCGGTACATTTTTCACTGCTACTACTATGCGTACTAGCCGTGGGTGATTTCTCTTTATTTGAAGAGGAGGACAGGTTGTTGATGATTTTAGGCTTTGGATCTCAGTCAACCGAAAAAAGAATGGTCCATAGAAAGAATATCATTAACTATTCTCTTACCACTGTATGTCCAATCGCCTTTAAATGGATCTGTGTTAGTCTACGATTATAAAAAATACTTTTAAAGCAAACAGACTTGATTAGTCTTTTGGACAGGGTGTTTAAATACCACATTGCCTGTCTGTGTAAGTTTGCACTTGAGATTTTGTGTAAATAATCTTTTTTTTGTCCGAACACACTAGAGAGAGAAGAGTGAAAGAGTTTGGTTTCAAAACTGTTGGTATATATGAAATGCGTCGTTTAAGAAATTTCTTGCTGTAGCTGACACTTGACGGGAGACATGTAAGGCAGGACTAATCTACGGCTAAAAGTTATTTTAATCAGCCTCCCTCCAGTTTGCAACAGGGGCTCCTGCAGCACCTGCGCGCTGTTCCCTGAGGCCGTTTTGGGCTTCAGTCATTTCGCCTCCTGCTTCCTCTGCATCTTGGAGGCCATGGTGGAGAAATACCTAGAAAGGGAAACAAAATAATATTGTGGTTCTTACTCACTGCGGTCCTTGTGTTTGGTTTGAATCCGTCTGTAGACTGGACCTCTGATCTGTAACTAGAGCTTGCAAGAGCTGATCAGGTCAGAAAGCCGTTTTTCGCAGCGTTGTGCCGTACGTGTATCTCACCCGCATGTTTATTTTCCAATTTTCTGCTGAATGACAGGTGACACTCACAATTTGTTCCTGAGCTGAGAACAACAAAATATCAATAAAAATCAGACGCAGCTGTTTGTCAAATAAACGATGTCACCAGCTTCTGTTGTGATGTGATGTAGCTTTCAAGACATCACTGACGTACTTCATATCTGACTGATCTGTCGATCAGTTTGGGTTGCTCAACTTAATTTGTTCGCTAATTTCCTAATCCAATTAGAGAAAATACTCTAAGTCTTTTTGTATTTTAATAAAAATATGTCTTTCATATTAGGCTTCCGTTGTCTATACAAGTCATTACTTCCCTCTAGATTATGCTCCATATTTTATGGCCTGGTTATTTAGTCTTTATTTATTTCATTCTTCCTCTCAGAGGAAAATGGTCACTGAGAGAGGATTCTGGTCTGGCTTGCAACCCCGCCCTCCTGAATTTGTGCTTGGATTACGAGTTGCTTTTTCACCTGGTTTTTGGACAGTATGAGTTTTTGTGTCTGTGTGTCTGCAACGTCTGGATTCTCCATACTTTCTGCATTTGGATTTCGCCAGACTTGTTTTGAAGTCAATTATTTTATTAGTCTCAGCGGGAAAATGAGAGAAGACTTGGCATTTTAATGAACTATATTCTCAACTGAAGATATGTCTCTGCTGAATGTGGTAAAAAGACACAAAATTCCGGCATTCCGGCATCCCTTATTCCGTGTGACGCTTGAGTTCCGGTTCGTCACGCCGGGACAAAGAGGCGGGTGCTGCTGGCTGGCAGTAAAGACTTCCTTCTCGTGGTTTACATGAAACGTCGGGATGTTGCAAGACAACAAAGAGGATTAGCTCGATTTTCTTCCTGTATGCTGGCACAGATACCAACATATTGTTCACCAACACCCCACTAATTCTCACTAATCCCTCGGCCAACTAAACCCAATCTATCAGCTCAACTTTACTGAATAAATCCTCGTCAGAGCTGTCACGTGACTCCACCGTACACAGCATTCCTCCTGTTATCAGCCAGTACAGCAGCTAGCCTTTGAGTATGAAGTATCTTGATTTGCCCCAAATAAATATTGATATGAGCACAATTAAGTAAGGCGCCGGCAGGGAGTCTCGCACCACCCCGAGGTTGGTGAGTGTCCGTACGGGGATAATATATTTTGTAGACCCAGTTCAGGTGGAGAACAAAGAAGCACTCTTTTTTTATTATCACCCTTCCTCGCAGAGCTGCAAACTCTCCAGGGATTTCCGCCCTGTGTATACTATAAACCTGACACAAATTCCCTGTCACTGCGCCTGGGGCGGACGCACTTGTGGGCATAAAGGCTAATGTTTCCTATTGTAATCGCAAGAATCTCCCCCCCCCCCCCCCGAACCACACACACATCACCCCACTTTCCTGCCTGTTAGCGGGCCATTTGTTACAAAGTAATTATAGAATTATCGATTAGCAAGCAATTAACGCCCCTCTCCCCACCCTACACTTTTCAATTCCACCCTTTTATTTTTTTTATTTGCACTTGGAGAAGATAGAAGAAAAGGCTTTCAGAGCAACTCATTTAATCCTCTCAATATATATTTTATAATGGCAGATTAGTGGAAAGAGACAAAGGGCGTTAAATATCTGCCTGTACTCTGTCACCTGCAAATCTCTTTGGAGCAGCCACAGCAGTGCTAATCGGTATACAGCCTGAGCCCCTATCATACCCGCGCGCTAAAGTGCAGCAAAACAATTTAAACAGGCACTTCAGTCAGTATCAGCGTTGCACAGTGGCGCATTATGAGTTTCTGAATATATCCTATAAGTCACCATACATAATATTCACAGTGCTCCATGGGCTGCAGTCCTCATGTTTCATTAGGAGTCACGAGGGAAGTGGAGAATTATGATTTAATTGCAACATTTTATTTCTGTTCCTACAATATCTACAGTAACGTCTGCCATCCATCCGTTTTCCAAATGGTTAGTCCTGGTGGGGGGGTCGTGCTGATCCTGAGACTTACCCAGCATGCCCCGAGGCAGGGCACAAGGCGGGATAACACACTGGACGGGGGACACCAGTCCATCCCAGGGAATCACAATGAACCATCCTGCTTGCTTCCGTTATTCAGAACTTGACTGCAGTTCCTGCTTGGTCCAAATGACGGCGATGTCCATTCTGGAGTGTGAGACACTGTACGCCGCTTTTACCTCATGGCACAAGCTGTTTATTGTGTCATCATCTTGGAAACTGTTAGTCCCGCTAAAACGTATCTTTTGGACTTGTTTAAGGATGGGCCTTAAATAAGGTCACAGAGGTGACGGAGGTGTGTCAGGAAGCAGGTAGAACGGTATGGGGAGATAAGGAGAAGATTTAAAAAAATGCGCTATAGAACGGTGGACCGAAATAATAAATCCTCACTTTGACACTTCTACTCTGAATACGATCTCCATCTGTCCGTAGCTTGTCTGATGTGACTGGGGGAATTCAGTTTGCATCACTCTGTGATTTTACACCTGTCAGAAACAGAATCCAGGTGCCAGGTCTTGCTCCAGGGTATGTATATAGGACATATCCGGATGTGTGAGTTGGTGTTAGTGGCCATGGGTGTCTGGAACACATAGTTTGCGTCTGTTCTGTTAATTTTATATCAAGAGAAAAATACAATTTGCATCCCAGAAACTTCTACTTAAGAAAATCTGTTTATGAATGACTTGAGGCTTTAGAACGAAACGCACCCTGCATATTCAACAAATGATTGCTCTTGGATTAATATACGTAAAAGACCCATTAGTGAGTTATCCCGAGAAAGGGGGGAAAGTGGCGTGGGTACCTGAGTAGACATCTTTGGCATGAAAGGTAGGAAAATAAAGTGAAAGGTAGGAAACTAATATGATTCTCTGGACGCCAGTGCATTAAACACTAAAACAGTCATTTACAAAACAGCCCTTACAAATCCGTGCTACATTAGCTTCACTGCGAGAAACGTTTGCCAGAGACGCTACTCCGCCCCCGAGCCCCCGCCCACCCCCTCCCCATCTCCCGTACTTGATTTGCATGCCTAATGAGGCTAAGCAGGATTCAATGGTGGGTGTAATGACTTCTGACTCGCCGCGCTCCGGTAGTGAGTGGGGAGCGAGAGGATGAGCAGTCGAGGGTGCTATGCAGTCCACGACTCCTCAATCACGGTGGTCCACGACTCCTCAATCACGGTGGTCCACGACTCCCCAGTCACGGTGGTCCACGACTCCTCAATCACGGCGTTCCACGACTCCTCAATCACGGTGGTCCACGACTCCTCAATCACGGCGGTCCACGACTCCTCAATCACGGCGGTCCACGACTCCTCAATCACGGCGGTCCACGACTCCCCAGTCACAGTGGTCCACGACTCCTCAATTACGGTGGTCCACGACTCCTCGATCACGGCGGTCCACGACTCCCCAGTCACGGTGGTTCATGACTCCTCAGTCACAGCGGTTCACAGCGGTTGAGGGCGGTTCACAGCGGTTCACGGCTCCTCAGTCACAGCGGTTCACAGCGGTTCACAGCTCCTCAGTCACGGCGGTTCACAGCGGTTCAGGGTGGTTCACGGCTCCTCAGTCACAGCGGTTCACAGCGGTTCACAGCGGTTCACAGCGGTTCACAGCGGTTCACAGCGGTTGAGGGCGGTTCACAGCGGTTCACGGCTCCTCAGTCACAGCGGTTCACAGTGGTTGACAGCTCCTCAGTCACGGCGGTTCACAGCGGTTCAGGGTGGTTCACAGCTCCTCAGTCACAGCGGTTCACAGCGGTTCACAGCGGTTCACAGCGGTTCACAGCGGTTCACAGTGAAAGGCTCCATGGCACTCA
>JAOVYW010000334.1:4022-17014 GCA_025775045.1 Hiodon tergisus | reverse complement strand
TTGGCAGGGATCAGGTGATTAGACTGGGTCACAGGGTTGGCAGGGATCAGGTGATTAGACTGGGTCACAGGGTTGGCAGGGATCAGGTGATTAGACTGGGTCACAGGGTTGGCCAGGATCATGTGATTAGACTGGGTCACAGGGTTGGCAGGGATCAGGTGATTAGACTGGGTCACAGGGTTGGCAGGGATCAGGTGACTAGACTGGGTTTAATGTCATCAGATGAAGTGGGGCTACAGTGCAGCGAAGGGAGGAAGCTACAGGAGAAGACAGGAAGGAAAGACAGTACCTCTTCTTGATAGGAAAGGAAAAGCCGGAGTGAGAGAAGAAGAGGGACTTCTTGTGTCGCCGAGACTGGGCCTCGCTGTCCGAGTGCGGGCTGTTCATACTAGAGGCAAGGGGAGGGGCGAGGGATAGCCGGTGGAGGGCAGGAGGCAGAGACAACATACATATTCAAATGAGGTAATTATGCGGGGGGGGGCTTAAACTCCCTGATGGCAGATGACGGAGATGATGATGTCAGTCGATCGCACCCATACAACTTGCAGTAGACTTCCTGTCAGGTAAAAGCAGCAGTGTCCGACCTACTGCTGATACTGCATTTAGCGCCCTGTTTAATGAGGCCTTCTTGGGGACAGAGTCATCCTGATAACACCCCACAGCCCAGGCCAAACCCTCGCCTCCCCATTCAAGACAGACACGCCATTTACACGTGCAGGGCTTCAAAAGTTCTCAAAGGTCTCTCACCTGGCCAGAGAAGGTCAACACCACAGATCCACCTGCGCATTTATAGCCACTGCAAGGACAGCACATGTGTGCCCATGCTAACCCAGTTCAATGTCGGGCATGGCAATGGAAAGCCATGGCAGGATTCTTCTTCTTTAAAAAGAAAAAAAAGAAAACTGCTCTTTGTGACTGGACCCCAGCGTTTCATCTTGCTAGGCCAAGCCTATTCAAAAGGGCTTTTATCAGGAATTCTATTTCAAGGCCAACTTATGCCTCAGCATGGGTGGCCGCGAGGTCCCAGATATAATGGGGCGCCCGCTTTGAAAGGAGAGAAGGTTGTGTGGCTGGGGACCGGAGGAGAAACGTCAGTGAGATATTGACGGTCACCATGGGAGGGGCATAGGAGGCGGGCTTCTCTGGAACCCATGCCTCTGAATGGGCTCAACCAGCGCCACTCATCACCCTGTATTTTAAACCCTGGAGTTTAAAACACAGAATATTTTAGTAATAGTGTCAAAACATTGATTGTGCTTTTAGTCACTCGAGAAAAACAAACAAACCCAACGCTCCTGAGCTGCATAATCACAGGTTCACTAAAGGGTGCATGAAGTGTGCATGAAGTGTGCATGAAGTGTGCATGAAGTGTGCATGAAGTGTGCACAACAAAACGTACAAAACACGGAAAACAAGGAAAGCGGGGAAATGTGTGCAGTTAACAGCTATGAATAATCCATTTGTATTGTCAATAAGCAATGCTACGCTATAATGCTAAGTGGGCGAGCTGTTATTGTGATTTATTCCCAAAGACCATTGCTAAACTGCGACGTGCAATTAAAGTGAAAATTTTAAAAGCACTACCACTGGAGATAATGTCCTGGGAATTACTTCACAAAGAACATGTCAGCTTTCATTGCGAAGAAGCCACCATATTCGAAGATGCAACCCGAAGAAGCGAGACTTTTAGTTCAGCGGGACATTAATTATTCCTTGTTAAAGGCTGAGAAGTCAATCAATTATTAAACTGCTTGAGGTGATCACAGACAATGTACCTGCTGCCTAAAGATATCATTCAATACCTGCAATTGTCAAATAACTCAGCACTTCCAGTTTCCTGTGCGGGTCTCTTTTTAATACACAATTGCTTCTGCATCAGAGCAGCTTCAGATGTTTTGAGAGACCTATTTTTAGTTAAGGTTCTCCAGGTAATAATTACATTTTAATTTTATACAGAAACAATGTTGCCATGTAAATAAATGGTGCACAGTACAAAGCCAGAGAAATAACCTATTAAAGTGGTATTTATGGTAAATTACAATGATACGGTTATGTTTATTTTTCTTCATCGACCATCATTACTTAAGAAGTTAAACTTAAGTTACTACCGGAGTGCGTTGATCATTCCAGTTTTATGCATGTCTTAATAATAGTTTATACGGATCCAACAACCACATTCATTCATTGAGATTTATCAAATTATATGTCTGTCAAATTGGGTAGAAGTACACGCAAGCAGAGCAGAACAGAGATAATCTCAAATTTAAGCTTGAGCTATTTGCTAATCTCACTTGCCCGTACCAGATCTGGTAAATCAGACCAGCCTTACAGGGTGGTCATTTGTAAGACCTGTTGATTGTGAGCATTAAAGTGAAGATGTAGATTAATGCCAATATATTGTCGCTGTATTGCAGCAGTACTTGTGATCCCCAAGGTGCAAGACCAGTTTGACATATATGGCTCGCAACAACTATAAACGTACCCTTCGGTTTTACACGAGCCACTGAAGACCAACACAGGTGTGAACCAAAATCCCATAAAATAATGCTACACGCAGTGTGGATTTATACTGTATGTGTGAATCAAATGCGAGCAACGCTAAATACTCTAGGCTAATTTTTTTGTGATGAGCTGATTTTCATAATTGCCTTTGTGAATTTGAAACTAATAGCGGGTAGCTAGCAGTCACAGATGTCATGCACAAGTGTGAATAGCCTTAGAAGCTTTTTACAGTTTCAGTACAGGTGAAACTTAAAATCCTTTTTTCTCTTCAGAAGTACTTTCTAAAAATAGTCATGATGTGCCAAGATTAATGAGATGTTCTACAGTGATCTGTGAAACAGAGGACATAAAGGTCAATTCAACATAATTAAAAATAACAGATTTCAACATTTAGGTTTAAAATGTACCACTAACTTGTATCAGGTATCGCACTTTTTAAACACAAAAAGGCAGAGAAGCAACTACGTTAATTACAGAATTAAGGGCAGGTGAGGCTAAACTCTAAAAGGCTAAAAGTTGGGTTATTATCAGAACCGTGGTTCCCTGAAATAGAAACATTAACCATCCCTAATGGGTTATTCTCCTCATGAACCCAAATCACTGATATGCCAAATTTTTGCGAGAGTGCTTGATGTCATGTGACTAGAATCCTATAAAATAACACTGTGGCCCCACTGTGGCAGTGACGACTGATTGTTAATATTTCTATTTCACGTCAATTAGCATTAAAGGTGTCAGTGACCGACGCACCCCTGAACACGGCCCAAGACGTGGCCCGCCATCTCATGTAGGCGGAGCCAGCTTGCTGAGACGACGCGCCTCCTTTGCTGTCTTAGTTAGCCATCGGGGCAGCCGCTGCTAAGACAGAGAACCATAACAGCAGTTCTGACTGGTGTTAGCTTTCTTTTCTCTCCACATAGTACAATAGCGCTCTGACTAGGCACACCGTGTTCCTTCTCCGCTGCGTAAGCCGGCAGGCCCCTTTCAGAAAATGTCCTGCCAGAAAATGAGCTCGGAGAGTCACTTTCGCTAGGCAAGTTGAAATGGCCGCCCGGTACACCTTCAGAGCTGCCTTTATCAAGTAGTTCCTGCAAGAGCTGCAGAATCAATGGGGATGTGGTGCCAAGACCTGCCTGTCCGAGGAGCTGCATCAGAGATATGCTATCAGTAATGCTATGGTTCATTTCAGCCACATCTTCTGCAGGCAGAACAGGAAAACATAACGTCCTCGTTATGAGCTGTAGCCCTCCAGCTGATCGGGCCAAGCCCTGCGACAACTGAAGCCAATATTCTGGTTTGGATAGCTGCCACAATGCTAGTGAAACTGCCCAGATGGCCCGGAGAAGCAGCGGCAGAGTAACCCTTCTTAAGGAGGTCCTCTTTCACTCTGCACAAGGACACCAGAGCCAAGCTGGGTAGAAACCACCAGTGCTGGAACAACCAACGACAGAAAGTGGGCGAGCACCATCGCTGTGATGGATGGGTGCTGCCAAAAAGACTTTGTCTCAAGTTGAAAAGGAATGGGGGGAGCAGACGACTTGCCCACTGGACTCTACTGGAGGATGAGGATCTGTGCGTCCTCTTCTTACGCCTAGGTGGGCGATTAGGAGCAGGTTGCAGACGAGGAAGAGCGTTTCCGTGCCAGGTAGGCTGAGCTCCTCACGCTCCCTTCCTGGGACAGTCTCCCTTTCTGGGAAAAGTCTCTTCTTCCATGGCCACTGAGATCCCTAAAACAGGAAGGCCCTTGGAAAGGGCCGAGGCGATCCCTCTTACGGGCATTCCCACTACAGACACACTCCCGGAAGCTGGGGTAGAACCTTACACCCAACTAACACAATTAGGTCCAGCTGGAAACTGATACCGTTCTCTTATGTAAAAAAAAAAAAAGAGGAAATCACAGGGAAAAAAACAAAAAAACACACACAAGCATGCTACAAAGCAGTTAAATAAAAGAAAACCGTTTTAAAAAAAAACCTTTAAAACAGAAGAATTTTCTACTGAAGGCGTATGCTAGACCTGTGGACGGGCGACGCCAGTCACAGGATAGGCGAACAGACTAGGCCATGATCAGGCTAGCTAGTAAAGGCAACACAGAATCTCCCTCAGACTTTTTCCTCTCACACTTAACAGTACACAAATCCCAAAATAGAGGGCAGATACTCCGTACTCAATTGTGCCTTTCAATGCTCCGTCTCTTCGTCAAAAGTAGAAAGCGATCACACGATACCAAGCACTCTTGCAAGATCTGGCATATCTGCCCAGGTGTTTCTGGGTTCAGAAAATCGTCTGTTACGGATGGTTCATATTTTGTATCTGAAAAGAAAACACCTGTTGATACCTATCAGAACTAATTGGAGTGATTCCTTAGAACAGAGTAAAATAATAATACTAATGATAATAATAATACAATTGTAAAATTTAACTCTGGAGTTATGACTATTGATCTCCTGAACCATCAATGTTTGTCAAAAAAAGTTTAACAGCTATGGAATTTGTAGCATAACAATACTCAAAAAGCATTTCTTAAAATCTACCTTGAAAATGACCTCAAGGTCAAATTTAACACTGTAAGCTTAAAAAGCATGTCCAATTCACTTATGGTTAGAGTGTTATACATTGGCTTAATTACTCAATAGGCACAAAGTGTGGAATAATAATCTAATGTTGCTAATAATAATCATCATCGTTATCATCATTGTTGTCGTCATCAGCATCATCGTAAACAAAATGAAGGAGAGCAAAACACAAATAAGAGCATTGGACACATCGAAGCGAGACACTTGCTTCAGTCCAATTAGTGGAGAAACCTCAGAGGAGGCCATACAGTGTGGGAAGGAGTTGGATCCCTCTGGGATCGGCGGTGGGGTTCCTGGGACTGCTCACAAGCGAGCCGGGTATTAGCCGGTTCATTTCATTCTTCTTCTTCTTCTTCTTTTTTTAAAAAACTTTTAAGTGCAAGGCCTTGACATAGTATCCTGTGCTGTTTATTTCAATGAGGGGCCTGAGCGTGGGTTTCAGCCAATTACCACACAGAGCAGTGCGTGAAACCTCAAAGCAAAGCTAGCCACTCACCTCCACTCAAATTCTAATTTACACTCCGCTGTACCTAAAAGTGACGTGCCAGTGTACAGGAGAAAAATATTCATTTAATCCCGGTGTATGCTGGTTTATGGATTGCTTTAGGCAACTAAACAAACCCATAAACAAAACTCAATCCACACCCAGTGTGCTTTGGAGCTTTTCAGAGGGGTGACAACAAATAATCTGGTTGTTAGGGAAAAGGGAGTCAATTAATGAAAAAGTGTGGACGCAATTAACGAACTCTCTGTCTACAATCGGCGACCCGCCAACATTTATGTAAATTTTACACTGTTCAGTTGATTATGCAAATATAATACAATGATAAGAATCTGACGGCAACATAAGTTTTGTGAGTGCTATTTCCCAAAGGTTTTTTTAGTGACTCTCATAATCTGCATGTAGTATTTTGTTAGCAGCACTAAGGAAAACGGGTGGAAGGGCATAGGTTCAAATCCCAAAAGATCCTTCTGCAGAGCACATAACTACACCTGCTTTGGTAAAATACCCACACACGATAAAATTAGAAATGTCTGACCCTGTACGCTATTTAAGTCTGTGCTTAGTAGACAAATAACCAAACGCAATAAAGCTAATCAGGGAAAAGTGACTTTTTAAATTATTATTATTATTCATAATAATAATGATAATAGTGTGTTGTTACTGTATGAAACTATATAACTTAAAACTGGAGACAGCAGAGCAGCATAATTTAATGTTTCTTAAACACAACTTAAAAACTCATTATTTTTCTCATTTAGCATTCTTACTTGGTAGCAGCACAGGGCAGTTATTAGCTCCGCCTAATTACCAAACACAGATGGCTGGAATTTAGGGTTTGTTAGGGATTTAAAATCACTGACATCCAACGTATACTTGTAAAGTGTCAACTGTTGTTTATGAAACCTCAAGAACGTGTGGCTATGTCACCACTTAAGAACGTCTGGCTTTTGAATGATTTTGGGTTTTCACGCAAATTCACAGTTGTCACTTAAATGGGATTAAACAGTTGCTGTTAGGAGAGCAGGCTAAAGTTGAGTTAATCACAGTTACCTTTGGTCTGGCGGAGAGGAGGATGATGGGAACGCAAACTGTCCGGTCTCATCCGGGAACTCTCCAGAAGAGTCCACCAGATCAGGCATCCCGGGTGAGGTGCCCACGGTCTCTGTGACGACCAGCTCCGGGTCCAGGATGAAGATCTCATCTTGAGAGATCTCCGTCACGTAATTCAGGTGTTCCTGGGGTTAGGGGACCAGAGAAGGAAACCATTGATAGTTTCTCTATGCAGCTCGGGATCAGACGTTTTAAAAGGGAAATCGCCAAGAACACAGCTGTGGTTGTATTATTCTGTGAATTACTGAAGAGTCACCTGAGCCCGGTCTATCCTGTAAAATCGATCCGCTGTTGTACCTGCAAGTGACAGAGAGACGACAGTTTTACACAAAATCCCAACATTTAGAGGTAAATGTAAATCTACAATGAAGCATTTTTATACTGAGGTGCAGGGATGAATGCCTTACACTGAACGGTTTACCGAACGGTCTTGTGACAGGAGCACAGTAACGGAATGGCTGTACACAGAGGTCATGACCTTGCTCCCACTGTACACTACACAATACAATAGCAGATGTAAATCACATCATGCCGGGCCAATGTAATTAACTGGACAGAGATAAGGGCAAGGGTGCCTGAGGTAATGCAACCCAATGACTGCCGAATGCGGCATTTATCATGGATGATGCGTTAAATGAGCCCAAATGGCGAACTGACCCGATGAAGTTTAAACGAAGAGCCAGTCAGCAGGGCATCCAGCTATATTTTGTCTGTATCTGGATGTGATAAACTTAATAACCCAGCGAGATACTGCGAAGTAAAAAAAACTGATATAATGAGGCCAGAGAGATATGGTGCCTGTCTGGGGCTTAATAAAAGTCTTGCCCTCATTAGATTCCAATCTGAATACAAGGCCTGCCACATGTGGTTTAATGGAAAGACCAGGTAAATAAACAGCATGTTGAAAGGAACGCGGAGCTAAAAAAGTGGTTAATTGGACCTCAGATTCTGCTCCTGTCTGGAGCAATTCTCCCCACACCTCAGATTGAACGTAATCACCTTACCTAGCCTAGCTCGGCTGCCTTTCAACAAACTGAGAAAAAACTGAACCAGAACTATTCCCGGTGCCTGTCACATAGGCAAAAATCTGTCCTTCACTGTTTAATCCTTTTCAGGACAGAAGAAATAAAAAAAACTTGGCTAAAATATTTTGGATACGGGCTGGATATCAGCTATAATAAGACAGTGAGCAGTGGTACCTGAGCACTGATACCTGAGCACCGATAACTGGGCAGTAGTACCTGAGCACTGATAACTGGGCAGTGGTACCTGAGCACCGATACCTGAGCACTGATATCTGAGCACTGATACCTGAGCACTGATACCTGAGCACTGATACCTGAGCCCCGATAACTGGGCAGTGGTACCTGAGCACTGATACCTGAGCACTGATATCTGAGCACTGATACCTGAGCACTGATACCTGAGCACTGATACCTGCTGCGTGGCAATGGCCTGTTACAACGTTTTGGATTTAGCTGGAACCATTTGTATGACATCAGAAAAGAACGTAAAAAGTGTGTCTTTGCCGTGCTTCGGTGAGGATGCCAGAGCTGAATTTCTGCTGAGGTGGCAGCCGGGCGATAGTGATTTGTCATTTCTGTAGCACCTTAAGAGTCGTGCAACTGCAAGTGTAGCCCCTGCCTGTGGGTGCCACATGGAGTCCATTTTGAGCCAGAACTCTCATCTCAAATGAGTCGCTATGCACAACTGAGAATTGAATTAATCAGCCACAGCTGAGAGAAGTTCTGGGAATCAGACCAGGGCACACTGGTTAAAACCTCTTTGTAAGGAGTGCCATGAGATCTTCAAGAGCCAAAACGGCCCAGGACCTTCGTTCATACAAAAAAAAAACAGCACCAGAGCACAGTGTCCTCAAACTTGCTCAACAATTGGGGCTATTAACTTAGTCAGAAGGAAACGGGGACCTCTACTGGCTCACCAACGTCACGTACAGGAACAGCCTGGCTCCTAGCTCCTCTGACACTACTGACTCAACTACTGACTTTATCTTCAGCCACTGATCTGGAAAAGGCTATAATGGTGGTAAAGAGGCCGACTTTAGTTCTGACGATATGGCAATACGTCTCTATCTCTGGGAATGCTTTTAAAAACAAAAACTAAACTAAAATTACAGCAACGTAAATGGATTAAAGAATGTGCATAAATAACAAGTTAATAAAACCAACTCATGTGTATATAATGTATATATATGGAAAATAGAGTTGCCCGCATGGTTATATAATTCCCATTTGGTGCCTTGAAATCGTAACCATTCCCAAAGCCATGGAATACTGAAAGAACTTGCTCTGGACTGAATGGAGTTGGATGGAGCAACAGGCCTGGTTTTCACTGTCATTCTCTGCAAAGAGGCACATCTGCTCTGCCCTGGGTCGCTGTCCTGCTAATTAACTTCAGGCTCTGATTTATCTCAGCGAAGGAGACGGGCTGCCCTGCGGGAGACGAGGAAGACTGTGTCTGCCGCGCAACCAGTGACCATGCACACAGATATGCTTTCAAGGCAAACACCACCTTCCCTTCCTCGCAATCCCGGCATTCTTTTCCAGCCAGAGGGCCTTTGGCGAACACAACATAAAAGAAGGAAAATTGCAGAGTCGCAGAGCTATACTTTCAGACAAATATAGGTTGCTGTGAAAAGGATATGCAGAATATGTTTTGCAGGAGAAGTTGTGAGCAGTCCAGATGGGCTCTCTCTCAGCTTGTATCCATGATTAGATTTACTCAGTTCCAAACCAGCCACAGCTTCTGCAGATCTGTGAACGTCTTTGTTTCCGTAGCTGCTGGAGGTTTCATTCAGTGCCTAATTCATTTATTCAATTACTTTAGCGCTCTGGCGTGATGAATTCTGTGAGATAGCCACTGTTCTCACTGGAAGGAGAGAGGGAAAACCTGCTCTTTAACTCGGTGACAGACCCACACAATGCCTTTAAGCTAAACCGTTGAACTCAAGTACCATCCTTTATTGAAGTCAATGGAAGCTAATCCGGGCTTATTTCACTGGAGCAGGAGACCTCTAAACGGATGGGGCTCTGACTTTTTCACTGACCATAAACTCAGTTACAAATGCTGAGAACAAAACGGAAATGATAATGACCGTGCTAAACACGGGGAAACAGACCCAGCAAAGAGGCGGTAGAAACAAACAGTGAACAGGAAGCTCACCAATTCAGTCGCTGCACTGCTCTTGTTAGCTGCAGTGACATCAGACACAAATGAGTACCACAGCCCGAGAACAAAGGCCCCCAGTCGCGCTGTTAACCACTGAAACGTTACTTCAAAGTTTCCCCAAGCGTTCCATAGTCATATGCCCAGTTTTTTTCAGTTATTAATTTTCTACGAAGAAGCAGCACTCTCTCCCCAGTTGCTGAAAGGCTCCTTAATGGTAGGCAAGCTGAATTATGGTTTACCGCAGTCCTATCTCTGACAAGGCACAGTGACCCATTTTCAACCGAGGGCAAATGAAACCGGCACAGCTACACATGCAGCTGTGATGGTTCTGTATGGTAACAGCAGCAATCCAAGACAGCATTCCTGCCAGTGGGAGGAACTCTATTCAAGGGAAACCACCTCTACAGACAGGCATTTTATTATCAGCAGCGTCATTTGTTTAAAAGACCAGAAGCAAAAATGCTTTGAAATTCAAAGAAAAATGTAGAAAATTTTTTTTAAAGGTTGAGTGAATGTTTATTTAGGGTTAAGCATTTCTTTCATGACGGGTTAGATAGGTGTTTTGCGGCTTGCCAACTCGCAGAAGCAGATATTATCTCATTTTAACATTCTTCTCGATGAAGAACAGTGTACGCAGCTTTCTGTTATTGCATCACAGGAGCTGGTACACATATTCAACCTATTTCTTTATTTCATTTCAGCTGATTATTCAGCATTCTAATTTAAAATCACGATGGCTGGCTTAATGAGGCTTGTTTTGTGAAACGGGCAGATATAATTTCACACTTGCGGCATTGCTGTAGACGCTATAAAAATGCCGTTTAATAAATGTTGCATTACGCAGGAATTAAGTGGGCTTTTGTTTAATTAAGGTTCATTGTAGGGAACATCGGTGCCTTGTCCACTGCCTACCCCTTCTTGTGTAAAATTTAAAACCAAACAACCCGCCAGGGATGCAATTAAACATTCAAATTTCCCTTCACATTGTGTTGCTATGACACTCCTCATACATGGGCTTTCCTGTCACCATGTGCGCGATTAACTACCACCCATCTTTCTGCCCCCACCCAGGGGAATTAGACTCAATGTCAGATTCCCAGATATCCATCGGCGTTTTCTCCTGCCAATGTTGCTGAATTCTTCCTTTCAAGGTCACAATGACCGAATGGCGTGGGCATCCTGACCGAACTCATATGGGAAAGCGCCACACTTTAACAGGGCGATGTCATCTCACCCCTCACACGATAAAACTACCTTTGTTGGCGTGAACTCATTTGTGGCTCTGCAGTTCACAACACTGGAAGGACTTTGGTTCCTATGCATCGCACAGTTGGCGTTGAGAAGTTTGTCTAATGTGTTTTGGCAAACAGGAGTGAAATGCTTGCTTTCTGAGGAGAACTTACAGTCCAGGAAACACCACTTTGGCGAGAGCTTCTGAGAAGAAAGAGTTTTGGATTTTGTTCCGTCTCCCTCCTAAGAAGAGAACAGAAAACAGATTAGTCGCGCAGTCACCTAGTCCTACACTCAAGTCAAATCAAAAATGATCTAGGGAAACCATCACAATGTGGCTACACCTGAGGAAACTTAACCCGCATTTCTTCAGCTTCCTGTGGCTTTCAAAATATATCTGCATGGACGCTTTGGTCTGCAGTTCAGGAAACAAAGGCCTCTCGGGCGGCTCAGGCGTAATGGCGCTAGCTCGAGCCTTATAAGCGGGAGTTTGTTGGTTTGAATCCAGCTCCTGTCAGCAGGGTGGGTTATATCGGCCGGGCTTCTCTCGGTTCGGCTCGCCCCTAATGACGTTCTCCTAGCGGTTTCCTGGTCACCTGCAGGCACTGAACCTAGCAAACCTGCAGTCTGCAATAGAGATGGGAGTGCCTAGAACTTTTTATTGTTTTAAATCTAATCTAATCCCCACTGACAATGCGTTCTGCCCAATCTGGCGGCCATGAAGAAGCATGTGTTTACAATAGGCCCACCATCTTGTCTCCATCACTGCCTTTCCATTAACTTTCTCTTCCAATGCTCCACAATGTTGTTCGCAATGCTTCCCTATATACTCCACAACAAGCAGTGTAAACCTAGCCTTTTGCTTTAGAAAATGTGCTATAAGTTCATTCCTCTGCCAAGCTCAGCCTCAGGTTGAACCATAGTGTATAAATAAGAGCTGTGCCGAACTAATGCGTAAACGTCTGCTAGGAATATTGTGCTGTCAGTTTTTTTCTTTTCTTCATCCTTTGCTTGGTTTGCCAGGAGCACAATAGTCAGGTGACCGTACAGACAAGACTTCCACAAAGCCACAGCTGTAGGAGCGGGAGCAGGAAGGCAGGGGGCGCTAGCGTCGGACACACCCTCCCAATGAACACCACGCATGCGCCATAGATAACTCATGCTTCACAGTGTACAGAACACACACACTCTGAATACGCACGCCATGCTGGAGCCCAGTGAGGAACAAGGGGAAAACACTTCTCCCAGGGGTTTTGCAGCTTGGCTTCAGAGCAACGCATAAAGAATTCGGCACTGCGCAGACGGCACACCGGACACGTTTCTAGGCACCGTGATGTCACAGATATGCTGCGTATTGAAATATGGAGGGGGAATTTAATAGAGGAAGACCGGGAAAAATTGTGATGGCCAATTCCTGGATGAAAAGTGCGAAAGTACAATGGTTTAATGATAAGCGGTAAGCAGGTTTTCAGACTTGTTCCAACTGCGGTCCTGTCCAACTCATTTACCAACCTGGAGAACCAGTCGGTGGAAGGACGGGTGAAAAGTGATGAAGTCCTGTGAAAGAGTGCCAGACCGGTAATGCAGCTAGTTTGGCATTAGTGTCTCTTTCACCATCGCATCATCATCTCAGTCATTCCCTCTGGGTGTGAATTCTGTTTCTCTCAGTCCACATGCCTGTCCGATGACCATCCCCCCGCCCCACTTATCAGCATCTTTCACCATCGCATCATCATCATCTCAGTCATTCCCTCTGGGTGTGAATTCTGTTTCTCTCAGTCCACATGCCTGTCCGATGACCATCCCCCCGCCCCACTTATCAGCATCTTTCACCATCGCATCATCATCATCTCAGTCATTCCCTCTGGGTGTGAATTCTG
>JAOVYW010000333.1:0-17722 GCA_025775045.1 Hiodon tergisus | reverse complement strand
CCTGGGCTCGCTGTCTCCTGGGTTCGTCTCTCCACTGGGTTTGCTGTTCCCTCGGTTCATCTCTCCACTGGGTTCGCTGTCCCCTGGGTTCGTCTCTCCCCTGGGCTCGCTGTCCTCTGGGCTCGCTGTCCTCTGGGTTCGCTGTCCCCTGGGCTCGCTGTCCTCTGGGTTCGCTGTCCCCTGGGCTCGCTGTCCTCTGGGTTTGCTGTCCCCTGGGCTCGCTGTCCTCTGGGTTCGCTGTCCCCTGGGTTTGACTGTTGCGCAGGTTTCGCGGTCATGGCTCAGGGCACTGTTCTACTGATTCAGACCTGATTCAACCTAGCACAATGGATAAGTCTCAACTGTCTTTCCTGTCTGCGCCCAGCGGTGTCCGTGGTTGAGACCTGTGGTATAGGGGACCGTGGAGGCCAGGTGACATCCGGCCCCCATTAAGAGACTCCTCTGACTCCCTCTCCGCAGAAGAGCCGATACGAGACATACGTCACACTGCTGCAGGCCAAGCTGAGGGCGGACAGCGACGACCTGGACAAGATAGAGGCTAGCCTGCAGGGCGGAGAGGTGGGAGAGGGCTACCTGCGGAAGACCCAGTCCAGCCCCTCCATCGGCCAAGGGCACGGGGCCAACGGGCGGGCCGATGGCAGGTGTGGCCAGGCCACACTGGAGCAGCAGAGCTGAGGAGTACTCTTCGCCTCAAGTTAGCCCAAACAGATGCGCTAAAAAAAAACAATTTAAAAATGGGGGAAAGGACTGCATATTGATGTAAAATATTATTATTACTGCTATTATTAGTATTATCACTATTATTATTATTATTATTACCATGAACAAACTTCTTGTGCCAAATAAAGGAACAAAAATGAAAAAAATGATTGGCAAGGACAAAGTAATGGCAATACGTGGCAGAAAATGATATTGTGAGTGGGTGTGTAGAGAGCTGAACTGTGTCAGTGTCCTGCATTGTGGGTGTGCAGGTTTGGTTAGCATTGGAGGGCTACGGCTGTGTTCCAGTTAGTACTGTATTCCCTTAGTTAAGTACATGCCACTATAAGGGCTAATTCTAATAGCGGCCTGCGTGCTGTACGTAGATTATTTTTCTCAAAAGAACGGATTCTTGTAAAGTGAGTGCAATGTATTTAATAACATTTTATAGCATAAATTGTGCCATTTTGCTAAATAAGCAAGTACTAGTAAATGCTATTACTAAGCGTTTTATAACAGTGTTTTGGCCTCATAGCCCACTCGTTTGGACTTGACCGAAGTGGACTCCAATGGTGAAAGGGTTCCAGGTAGTAGATTGGAACGCAGTCGTACTGTGGTGAACATGGTAGCGCTTGGGTACAGAGAAAGGGTGACACGTGGGTAGGGTGGGGTTGGGGATATTGATTTTGAGAAGCTTGGTGGACTAAGGGTGGAATGTGTGTAGCAGAAAAGAATGTTTAGAGGTATTGAGTGAAGTGTGTGTGTGTGTCCGACAGCGAGACCGTGGGAGGAGAGAAGAGCGGGGTGTGTTGGGTGTTGATTGGATAAGGGGCAGCTGTGAGTGTGGAGAGGGGGGCGATACATGTAGATGTAAAGTGTATGAGAGTGTATGCGGTTTGTTATTTGTGATTGAAGTGAGAAAGGAGTGGCATGCGTAAGTATAATTCTCCCCTGCTAAAATGGACATTAAAACAAACAGACATGGCTTACTTCTGCCACGGGTTTCCGATCATAGGAAACAGAAATCGGATGGCGTACTTATCTTGCATCTGAGCGGAGCTACTGGTACTATTTCTGACTTGGAAGAAGTGGGATTAAGTAAAGGGGGCACAAACATGTCAAGTGTGAAGACCCTGATGCTCCTGGACCAATAAGAAACGCAGAAGATAAGAGAGAGGGAGGGGCCATGGTACAGCCACCTCCCCCTGGACCCGAGTTCATCTAGCGTAGAACATTCTCACAACAATGCTTTAACGCAAAATCACTGCTAGGAGACTGCCATCCGTGTGCTTTGAGTCTGGACCGCTTCCTCCACAGCAGGAGCTGTCAGTAACAGCAGGCGTCGTTTTTATGTTCAGTGCTGGAGTGAACGTTTGCACTGCACCAGACTCCAGTGAAGTTACACAAAGTCGGATTTAAAGCTTTTTATACGTTCATATTTACAGGATTTGTATACCGAGAGTTACTTCCATGTTCTGTCTTTAGTACTGGCCTTGATTTCCAAAATGTCTTTGTGAGAGTACTGTCGTCATTTAGAATTGTATCATTTGTTTTAAATTTAGTTTTTTAGTTTTTTTTTCAGTGAAGTATTCTGCCAAACTGAATTTAACAGGGTTTGACCCATGACTGTTCTTGTAAAAAATTTGAAGTGCACTTTATGTTGTTTTATTTGATCATCCAAATGAGATTATTTTTTCTTTAATTTATCATTGTCTTATTTTCTTGTTAGAAAACAATGTGAAAAGAATGCATTTCTAGTTATTAGTGGAATTCCTTTATAAAGGTTTTTTTTATAAATAATTTGGATCAATTTATTTCTAATTTTATGCTGGACATAATAGTTATATTGATATTTCGTTATATGGAGAAGGTTCGTTGTATGAATAAACTTGCCTATGACACTAAAATAAGAGAAAAACCGGGATGATGGTGGGTATGATGGTGAAGGGACCTCTGAACTTATAAGGTTTGCATTAAAGCGACTGACCCTACTCCATTTCGACATTCCTAGCCCTCAGATGTCGCCGTGGAAAAGTCTTTAGATATGCCTACACATCATCTAGACAAACATTTCACGTTTTGGATGCAATTTTTCATCCGCGGCGCACGACGCGCATCAGATACATACATCTCGCTGACACAAAAGGGTTATGTCCTCCCGAGTGAATAGCACACGAGCCAAATCCGCGATAAGACGTAATCACAGTGTATGTATAAAAAAAGAATAGGATTCTAGGTTGTACGACTACATATTACTGCATTAAATTAATTAAATTTCTTAAAACAGCTGGATTATGAGCAGTCGTCTAAACGTGCGGGATGGCGTAGTCGCCATAGTGAATTCGCCGTTAAAAAATACCCTGGCGCTCTTTAATGTCCGCAGTGATGTGGTTTCCCGCAAAGTGGCTGCAGCTACCTTAGAATGTGTGAAATTATTCTTAGGATCGGTTTAATTGTTATTATCGTGATTACATTCTTCGCACTGATTCGAAAGCGATTTCCGTTATATGCGTATAACTTTTTGCTTGGATTTCTTTACTTTAGACTTTAAATGCAAAATGTGTTTCGTTATTACAAAATAGATTTAACCGTTAAGCAGAAACTGCAAATTTCACGGGAACTTTTTAACGCGACCTTTAAAAACGACCTTACAATCCTTATTAGGCGGAAGTTTTAGCTTTTATTGCATTCGTTAACCAGTCATTTTAACCCGACTATTTACATTTACTATATATATATTAAATGTCAAATTTTATAAGGCCTACTTACAAACTTGCGTTTAAATAATTTATAGAAAGGCCAACATATCGTGTAATTTTACAAATTATTATAATCAGTCGAATATATTCTCTTCTACACACATGACATGTGAAAGAGGCGCTAAGATATGTAATAGGCTATGAAAATTTTACATTTTAAATTTCGACATTCAAGCCAGTCAGTTGGTATTTTCAATCGCATTTATTTTGCAATAAGGCTATATTGTTTCTTAGCCCTTACTACCGCTGAAAAATTAAACCGAAATTTGGGAAAGCTCTTGGAAATTGCTATTCGTTACCTTCGACTACATTCCCGCAATTACATGCTGATGAAAAGATTCCTCCACTAAAGTGAAATATGAACCCGATGACGTCATTTAATTTTTACGGTCTTGACAAACTCTAATGATGTGGTTGGAGGGTGAAGGTTTTTGTCGCTAGTTCAATCCGCATACGGGTACGGTATAGGCAAGTGTTTGTTTTTCACTTAACAATTTGTTTTGGTTGATTTTAAGGGAAAGTTAGCTCAGATTATACCAATAACTAGATTTTTATGAGACTAACAGTAGCCTAACTTTGTCGTGTCGGATAACGGTCACAATGCTTCCATATGACGAGATTAAGAAAGCGTGTTGTTCAGTACCCTGGACAGCGACAGATACGTCGTACACAAACGATGTATATCGCATATAAATCTCGATGAACATGTAACAAATTTCGGAGTGCGTGTTTTATTATAAAATAATTTTAACTGGCCAGGATGTTCATGTATTAAAACAAATTGATTTTCACGTTTATTTGTGAAAATTATTTTTCGATGCGGGTGAGTAGCCTATATCAATATGACAAAGCAATTATTTCCTATAGGGATCGTGACGAAGAGAGCAGCGGCCTTATTTGACCTCAATTCCTATAAAAGAAGGAACGCGTATCACACACATTCTCTCCCACTTGGAAAATCGTTTTTTCAATGCATTTAAAACGTAAAACGTTAAAATAAAAATTTCATATACACAGCCATCCATATCCATTCGTTGCACAGTTAAATGTAACGAAAAACATAATTCAACAGAAATACGGGGGGTTAGAGTACATGTAAACGGCCCCTGCTCCCCTCCCCATTATTCCCTGGCAAAGGAGGGGGAACCCAAACCAGGGACACAAAACACATGCAAGATGGACTGCGCTGCTGGTATCTTGTATGCCTTGAAGAATGCTCCAGGTAGCTATATTGAGACTGACTTGAACTACAAACTGTGTTCCGTCCCCAGGACCAGCTGCAGACTAAGGCTGGGATCAGAACGAAATTTTTATAATCAAAGTAGGAGAAAACACTACAACGCTATTTAATTGGCTTAGTGGGCCGTTTTGATTTGGTCCTACCCTAAATAAGTTAGGTTCAGCTATTGTGATGCCGTGCTGTGCTGTAGCTAATGACGTGTTAGTAATTCTGGGGGTTGTGGTTTATCAGTAAACATATTTGGTAGCAGATTAGCTGTGTCTGTAATATAGAAGACATGAACCGGGACTGCGTCCGGCTGTGTCGGTATGAAAGTCTAGCAACATACAGAGAGACACGTGGGACCGACAGAGTTTTAAAGGAAATTTATTAAGGTTGTGAAAGTACATAAAACGGCAAGAAAAGCCAAAACAATAGGATGAGAACAAAGATCAGAAGATGGAAGGGCTCCTAAACCAGTTTCAGCACCATATTAATTTGAGAGAAGGCAATAATTCCGTAAGAAACACTCTAGAATGTATGACCGAAGTAAAGCATTGATATCAGCTTCATTATCACAGTTTTAATTTGACAATTCTTTTGTCAACTAAAAATTACAGTTGGAGCACTGCTACAATATCATGCAATTCACTTTAATAAACCTTTCAGAACGAAGACGAAATATACTCCAAAAAAGAAGAATTCGATATATTCCTGTCTGACAGCAATGACACAAAGCCAAAACGTATTTTCTATTCTTTGTATGTAATATCTCCTATCAAAAATAATATGCAGAATTTTCTTAATATATTTAAAGTGCAAGTATTAATCCATTTATTTCAGTTCTTTCTGTGAGTATAAAATACTAATGAAAAAAAAAAACCAACAACTATGTTTATCTGGTATATTCGTTCATAAAGAAAGACATTATATACAAACAAACCACACATACACACACCTCACATGAGAGATTTTAAAAAGTAAAACATAATTCATAGTTAGAAAGGGAGTTGACCACACCATAACTGATCATCCGTGAATACTGTCTATGTGAATTAAACCATGTCTCCCTGATGTATCACACAAAAACACCAACACAGAGGTGTCCAGACGCAACCAAACGAGAGCCGCAGACGGACAGCATAGCCAATCCTGCCACCTTTTTTACTTTGTAATTCCCACAGAGCCACGCACAGACAGGAGACAACGTAAAAAACTATTTAGCTTAAAAGCTCTGGATTTACTGATAATGGCTGAGTGCCGATGAAACATCCATCTGCAGCTCCCCAAACTAACGGTCAGGAGACAGCCTCCATTCCAGCGTCACGTACCCCACATTCTCCAAGCTAGTGGTGGCGTCAGCGTTAACGTTAGCACAGCCCAAACTAATCAATGTTGTGGTGGTGCCAACTTGCTTGCTTTCAACACTTAATCTTCTAATGAATAAAACCGACAACATTGGTTATAGACATTAAGACAGGTACTGGAAAAATATGTTTCTGTAGCTTTGTATTTTTATATAGTGTTTACAGAGGTTATACTGGTGGAAGGGGCCGGATGGCATCTATTACAAATGTTAAACTACATTATGTACGGTGTTCATTGCCAACCATACCACACACCTAGGATTTTAAATTTCATTAGCCTTTAAAAGGCACAGATGACCAAGAAGCATATTTAGTTCCTCTATGTTAATAGTTGTACTGGACTGGTTTATAAAACCAACCGCATCAAAGCACCATAGAGATGGTAGCACCTTAACTGACAATAGTTTAACCCATTGTCAATTTCATTGTGCCAAATATAATGCAACAATACATCTACGTTAAAAGCATTCAAAAGATAGCAGGTGATTCCATGCCCCCCCCCCTCCTTGACATATTTTGTATCAACCAACTAGTAGCAGCATGAGTGAAAACACTGATGGACACGTTGTTATGGAAAGTGGAGGTACGAGGGGCCTTGTTATCTTGGCTGGAATTTATTCTGATTCTGGAATCACAGTGGAAATATCGCCCAAGTCTTCAAAGTAAAGGCCCATACTGAATCATAGCCACTTTAGACTGTGGCCCTGCGGGGCGCAACTGTGTGCAAAAGGATATGATGCTTCCCTTTCTATGTTAAAAATAAGCACGGTTACAAGGATGGGGCACACTGTTTCACTGTTTCCATGTCGATGCTTTACATCACTGCTCATATGACATGCTAACTGGGAAAGGAGAAAACCCTCCAGGGCGCTTTACTGCCCGTTACTATATCTTTATACTAAATCTTTATTTAGCACTCATGTCTTTTTGTAAATAATTACTTTTAACTCACTAAATTACGGAAAGTAGTGAACAATGTGTCCAGCTATAAAGCATCAATAATCTCTAGCAAGTAAGAACGAGAAAACAAGCAAACAATTCCTATGTAGAAACACTCAAGTAACTGTCTAACTAGTGCCATGGGACCATAGTACAAACTGTGCGATGTTAACATCACCAACAAACAAAAAGTGCAAATATTTGCCAACTAGCTTCCAAGTGCGTACTGGTTAAATGTGGTAAAAGAAAACCAAGCGTTATCCAAATACCAGGTAGCATTTGGTAGTAAACCTACCGACCTTTTTGGGTAACGAACTTGACAAAGCTTCGTACCTAAATTATAAATAAAACCGAATTATCATGAAAATGCTGACACATGATATCGATTTTGTCACGAGCTGACAGAAACCTAGGGCCTGCACAGACAAACCTGTATTTTATCACTATCCAATAACCGAAAGCCAATTTCGACACTTTTACAGGTGACGAGCGGCTCACATTTAAATAAAACATAGTAGGTTGTTCAAAAATAAACGTATTTATATAATTAAATATTAGATTGCTAACCCTGCCACCGTTGCTAAATCAAAGCTCGTAACTTTAGCAACGTTGTAACAAACTGAACTTTGAAAGGATTACAGAATAAAGTCCTATGACATTTCAGGGCACCATACTCCTTCCATCCACAACAAAAATACAAAACCAAAACAATGATGTGTAAAATTTGGGCTTCTCCCTCCCTCCCCCCCTCCCCCACCATTGTCATTAAGCTGCTAGACCAGAGCTACTTGAGAGTAGATATCTAAAGCAGAACTCTATGATTGTAAGCTTGCCAATGCTTCTGGTCCAAGAATACCAGCAATGCCTGCAGGTTTCAAAAACATGCACATCAACGAAGGATTACGCACCCTACTGACCACATCGACATGGAGTGCTACAGACAAAAAGTAACATTGTATTGCAGCGTATAAAATCTCTTGTTGTAAATGGTGAACAAGCATTTCCGTAAGTGCGTGTTTATGTCAAACAACACGCCACCCAAATCCCCAGGTCTTCATCAACTAAAATATAATATAAAAAAATAAATACTGCCGACAACCAAATTTGGCCCCAGGTGATTGGAGACTCAAACGGCTACGAAGGGTCAAAACTGATGTGCGTTGAAAACACCGCTACACAATAACATCTGGAAAACGCAAATATATCTATATATACACACATATAAAAGATTAAGTGACGTAACAGAAAGCAGCACATACAGCGACCCTTCAGGATCCAAACACTAATGAGATGCAGCATATCCAGTCTTCACCAAAAACAGAGGAGCATCAAACTTTCAAACCCTTAAATTAATGAACCGTACCGAATGGGAATAATGATCAGGCCTCCTTCTGTCTACAAAATCCCCCTCCAGGTTTAGGAACACACCGGGGGACAAACAAAAGCACATAAAATCTAATGACAAAAACTTGTTTTTCTCCAGACAGGAGTCGGTTAATATTTATTTTGCTCAAATTTAAAATCTGTCAGATTTACACAAATCATACACATTTTTATGACGGAGTAATATGGACTTCATGTCTGGGTTTTTGCACAAGAATTGGTTTGAGGTTTTTAAATGAATGAAAACACTTTTTCTCCAGGCTGAAAAACACTTTGCTATTGCTACGTAACAGAAGAGAATACACACACCGATCGCTGGAAAGTGAAAAACGGCGTACACCCAGGCGCCCTAGGTGACTTTTTAACTTGGGACCTTTTCTTTATTCGACGTTTCTCAGGGAAAATGACCTGTATGCAAACCGTATTTGCCCGGTTTGGGGTAGAGTGACGCACTACACATTGTCATGCTAATCACACCTGAGCGGTTTGACAGAGATTGCAGGAACACAACTGCAGTTCTTCTATTCTGGACAGACTGGCTTGGTTACTTAAGTTGGCCCAGTTTGCTGACAGAGAACGCCTTGACTGTTTGACTTTTTTCCTTCAGACTTCAGTGCTTTACTTTTATCTACAACTAACTTAAAATAAGTATCATACATTTAATTGATGTACATATACTGCCACCATTGGCACGTACAATATTGCACACAGTAGTGAAATGTAGCACAGAAACTCAGAAAAATGACTGACTATAGGTAATATTCGGGGGGTATGTTAACTATTACCCTTTAGAGTTTACATACAGAAACATATCAAGGGGTTACATGTTCTCAGACCATGCCCAGTGTATCCTCATCAACACTGCCTATTACACACTCTGCTTGAAGAGTGGGCCTTAACATCTTCTAGGTGACAACATCCATGTTTACATGAAGGCTGCTTGGAAAGCTAATGAATTTTAAACAATTTGTCGTAGGGGTGAGACAGAAGAAGAAGAAAAAAGGGGGGGGGGGGGTGGAACCCTCTGTCTTTGGGTTTGGAAAGATCCAGTGAACAGTATCACATGGTGTGCATTGGCCAATCAGGTGCTACCCAAACACAGACAAGAACTGCAATCCAAAACACCTAACCTGCATGTAAACGTGTGGAGTGTATAAGGCACCAGGTTGTTTAAACGTCGAAGAGGATGTTCTGTAAGCGTTCTGTAAGCATTCTGTAAGCGTTCACGTGTGGCCGCTGCAGTCTCAGCACCACTCAAGCTTATATCGGTGGACCTCGGTCTCTCCTTTTACACGTCTTTTAAATATAATCTTCATTATCATCTTACCCACTGAAAACGTGGGCATTTCATAAGGTTTTGATCATCTGATTCACAAAATCATAATTTGTACTTTTTTTTTCTTTAAAGTTAGCACTTTAATCGAGCCACTTGTCCAAATTAGCATGGACACGTTCCTAGAGTGTTTACTTTTCAATAACAGGTATTATAATCACAAGGATATCATGTCGGTGATAGTGCTCCGATTCAGACACTGCTGTGCACATTGTCACTGCACCCCAGTCTCAACATTAGGGTCATGTTTATAGACATTGCAATGACAGTTCACACAAAGGCATACTCCTCTCGTCTATGACTACAGTTCCAATCACAAACCAAGACAAACAAAACTCAAAATGGTAATTCTTTTAAATTCATTCTTTAAAGTATTCATGTGGACAGACAATCTACTGACCAGTTGAAAACCAGTAAGGTTCTGATGCAGAGCATACTGCAATACAGACAGCACTTATATTGGACTACGTACCTTGAAGTCTACTAATTTCTGCATAACATTTAAACAAAGCACCAGAAGCAATCTTTCTTTCTTATATAAACTAAATTATATGGAAAGTATAATATGAACAACCTCTTATTAAAAAAAAGGTTTGATGTTTTGGTTAAAAAACGTTCTAAAATATATGCTTTGTGCTGAATTCAAATGTTAGCTCACATTTAGCTTAAACATTGCCCCCCTCGTGAGTATCTTTAACGCATACAAAAGTTCTTGGTTAATTCGGGAAATAAAGACTCAGTTCTTCATTTTTACCAAGTAGGGAACAGTATGTTATTACTAGATTTAGCAGCTGCTTACTGTTTTAATGGTGGGTAAGTGGACAACATCCAGCGATGGGTGAGAAGTCGAACTTTCAGTTTGTGAGGGTTTCGTGGATGGCGCTCCCTTGGAGTTAAACATTTACAGTTAAATCTATGCTTTCTTCTTTTTTACAGTAACGAGTAAAATTATATTTTTGTTATTTTTATTATCATGTTGTCCGCGTCCATCAATCGTCCTCCCCGTCGTCTGCGTGTAGCTCCTCCTGTTGCAAGTCGCAAGCTCTTCTCTCCCTTTCTTTCTCCTGGATTTTTCTCATCTCCTCGGCGTATTTAGAAAACGTATTACCGAATTTGGACCACACTTTGTAGGGTACAGTGATAGAGTTACGGTACGTTGGTTTGACTTCGCTAACCCTCATGAAGACCCCATACTTATTGGAACCAACGTCGAAGAAAAACCGCTTGTTGTCCACAGTCAAGGATGTACCCTCGGGCAACTCAGCGGGCTCATCCTCCACTCCGAAGTCGTCGATCAGCTTTGCCAAGGCGTCGCGAAACTCAATAAGTCCCTGGGCAGGAAGAGCAATCGTCTGGCCTTGAGTGGATCCTAATCCGGGCCCCCGATTCACGGTCTGGCGAATCCTCAGAAACCGGCCCCTTTGATTTTCTTTCAGATCCATGTAGTACTTGCGATTTTCTCGGACCAGAAATTCGCTCTTTAGTGCTCTGCGAGGCTCATCCTGTGCCAGGTCTGGATTGCTAGGCCCTAACTGGGCATAATGTTCGATGAAGTCCCCCAGGTAGTCACGAAACTCCACAGCCACTGACATAGAAAGTGTGAGGCGGCTCTTATTTCCTCCGGCCCCAACCTCGGCTATCTTCAGAAAGCGGCCCTTTGCGTTCTGTTTTACGTCAAGGTAGAAACGTTTGTTTTGTATGTCAACCCGTTTGGAGGCGAGCTCTTGCGTTTCGTGTTGCAGTCCCGCAGACGCACCTGCCCCTCCTGTCACTGGGTGCAAGGAACCGGCGATCGGGCCCGTGGCTGCTCCTCCCTGCTCACTTCCACTGTCTCTATCCGCCATGATCCTGCCTGCCTGCCTTCTTTCCCTTTGCCTGCTGAAACCTTACTGCCAGTCAGCAACTTCGTCGCTCTCGCGAGATCTGCGGACAGACACAAGAGAAGCGTTCAACTTGCCGAAGGCACATCTGCAGTCTCCAGAGTGACCAATTTACGGTGTGAAGGTAACAATAAACTTTCTAATACCATACATTTGTCATTTGACGAAAGTAGAAAGTCGAAATTTGTGCCAATGTAAAACAAGGATTTCTGTTCAATGATATTTATGGGTAGTGTCTTTTAATTTTAAACAGGTAGGTTTTTTCGGCCTATTTAAACTTAGGTTTTATTTTATACGTTTTATTACCGAAGGACGACAAATACATTTATTACATGTAAATTATTAATCAATAATCATAATATTTTTAATTTATACCCTGACGTTTTTGTGTACCCTGTTACAAACGACTTCCCAATTTAAATTAAATATGAGTAATTACTGAAGTATTGAAACTCATTAGAGTATACTAATAACATTAAATCATTAATAACGGCATTAAAAAAATATCCCTACAAACGTAACGCTTATCTCACTAGGATATTCGGAAGAATTAATCGTTCATTTATTAGAGAACAGTATCTACTTAAATTTTATATTGACAAAATACAACTGTTGCATATTCATCATAATAAAATAAAGAGAAACGATCCTATCTCCTCTGTTCAGTAAGAAAGTAAAACGGCCTAGTTGTTGGCTAGAAGGTGAATAAATAGCAATGATGCTAAAATAAAGAACATTTTACAATTATGAATAATAAGTGTCAAATATGATACCTTTTATCCACCCAAAATATGTCATAATAGCTTATGCTGACAATTTCCAATGGCGGTGTAATGAAGGCCTCTTGGTAGACGATCGCAGCAAAACAGGCCTTTTTTTGTTGTTGTTTTTTTCTTCTTTGGTTATATCCAACCATGTATTACTACAGAGTAAGAAGAGTAGTATAGATCACATTGGTCGTCTTCCTTTTTGTTGTAATGTAAATAACGATTTAAAAACTACGCAGTCCGTCCGTTTTAAAGCATTGTGTTTGAAAATAGGTAGATACAACAAATATATCTAAATACATTCTGAAATACAATTCTGGCAGAGAAAGTGTTTATTTTATTTTATTTTATTTTATTTTATTATTGTCATGTATACATTTAGCAGTGATAGCCGTATTAATCCTATTTAGGCGGCCCCGTGTCTTAAAGCAGGGTACAGGATATTCGTTTCGCAGATTTTATTTTTTAGTTATCATATGCATTTTGTCAGCCTATATCTACACTCTATTAATATTTATTTTGATCATTTGAAAAGGTTTCATTAAAAACATAATTTTAAATAAACCAATTAATTAATATTAATTATACAACTGGTACTCTAAAACAAACTCTTGTCCTTTTAAAAATATATATTTTTTAATGATTATGACTAAATAAATATAATAATAACTAATGTATGTAAGAAGTAGAAACCTGCAAATAACATAAAACTTAAATGATAATACTATATAATTATAATTAATTGTAACGTTTATAACCCGACTAACTGCATTTGTTGTTGGTGTTCTAATTAATTTAGGCATTAGTACATGGAGTAATTCAAATGAAAGTTTCTGCCGTTTAGGGGATCAAGATTTAGTTTTTAGGGTACCTCTGTCGCGAGCCAATAATAATTTGCAAATCAAACAATTTAGAAATAATTGTGTGGAAAAATAAAGATTATGGACTCCAACAGAATTTAACACCAGTCAAATTTTCCTTAACAATTACCGAACAATCTGCACATAATTAGAAAATATATTTTTAGACTTTCACCGATTAAATATTGGGATTAAAGAGTAGATTTAAGAATTATTTGAGGCGATTTAACAATAAGGTCATGGCAACACGACACCCAATCAGACTTGATTGGTTAAAATTCACAGTTAAAGTGTTATGAATCAAAGGTACATAATGGTGATCGTCGGGTTAAAGTGGCTGTCAATGAGAATTTTCTTGAAATCATATTCTTACAAGGCAAGTCAAACGAATCCAATAGATTTCGCTTCAGTCTTCAGTCCAATAAACGTTATTATAAATACGTCGGCCAACTAATCAAGTCACTTTGCGCCAGTAAAAGATACTTAACACAATTGTTTGGTCGTTCACGTCGATAGGGAACACTGGTCAATTTATTTTGTAAACAAATACTGTAAAATTTCACAGCAGACATTTTAAATTGGTTTATAATTTAATCAAGAGATTACTTGTTTTATATTGATTTTATTTGAACCCTATCTTTAATCAGATATTGCATTGATGCTATAGGCCTACACTTTGGCGTTGAATATTCAATATTATTTGAGTGCAGTGCTGATCACAATAAATAAAACCAACAATTATAATAATAACATTGAAATGTCCATTATTCTTCATATTTGCGTTTTGGGGCATATATATAAAAAACGGATTCCAATATAATAGCTACTAATTTTATAATATATGAGTTAAGGAAACTCAGATTATCATCACCATAATTACTTTTTTTTTTTTTTTTAATGCATTGGTGGTGGTCAACACTTAATGTTATGATTAATGTTACAATAATACATATGTAAATATATAGGGTTTATTTACATATTTATCTTTCAGAATATCAATAGTGCAAGAAAACAAGACCCTTCTCAAATAAACTTATATTTATATTCAGGGAACCGTAGGAAATATGCTTAAAAATGAATAGCCTCGGTTAGCTTTCGCTTAAGACTTAATGTTGGGCTATAGGCTTATATTCGCTTTAGATCACTGGCATCTGTATTTACTGCTGTAATTTTTGTGACACATACATAATAATAATAATAATAATAATGAAATATAATTATTTACGCTGTGGATAGATTCGTAAATAAATAATATCGCATTAAGCATTTATCTTTTAAAAAAAGGGCAAACAGAAAATTGGATTCAGTAACTCTATCAGGGCTAAATTAGTAAAATAATAAATAAATCGTCCTTTGGATTGGACTTCACTTACTCAGGCAACACATAAACAAATTAAATAAATACCACGAAAATAAGATGAGCGTGACTACTCGCGCTAGTTTCGTGAATTGTAGTGACGCACGCAATATATACATATACGTGCTTTAAACTTGTTGTTCTCGTTCCCATCTAAACCAAAATAGATTTCCGGGACGAAACGTCCTGTTAATGACCCTTGTTTTTTGTCTACAATATTTCATATATACATAGTTTTTAAGTAAAATATTTCAGACGCATTTGTTTGTGTAATGTTCAAATACATTTAAAATTTTAAAATTTTAAATGTTTATCAGCGATATGTGCCGCTTTATAAGAATCTAAATAATGACTCGATGCTCATCATTCAAATAAGATTGCTATATAAATATTACCACATATAATATCGGGAATTGTGTGATTAAAATATAAACTCAATATATACATCCCCTATTTCAAGGAGATAGTTATTATTTTAAAAAGACACTCAAATCGGCATCCATTTTCCTTCTTCTGATACAAAATTTCACATGGCATTTTGTTGAGATTTTTTAATTACAGGTTTAGTTTTCGTATGAAACTTCTCAACACAAACGCTAAAGGACGTTTGAGTAATTTGTGTCGGTCAAATGCAGTTTAATAGTCAAGATGTTTTGCACTAGCAATGACTTAAATACATTTATTCATTTAAACTTGCAATGTTGCAACAATTCAGGCCAAATTCATTTTATAATTATGAATCAAATTACATTTCATTAAATCTAGATCAACGGCTACCCTTATTTCAATTTTAAAAGACTGGTATCTCTGAAACTCATCTCAATGGCAAATTGTAGAGCACACGACCATCGTCCATTTATCAAACATGAGCTGTGATTGAAAATCCTGATACGAAACAAATGTATAAAACAATCAGGGTGATTGAAGCTAATATAATAATCAGAGCTGTTCCGTTTCTGTTTGTGTGTGCGCGCGTGTGCTTGTGTAAGGACGCGTACCTGTGGGAGCTGCAAAACAGTAATTTGACCAATGGTATTCTGCCCTGTTTTTCTGATTGAAAATAGTGAATATTGAACGGCATAGTTCCACAAAATGATTTTACCGGTCACCGGTCTCCGCGAACAGCATCCCTTTACGTGGTTGAAAGTAAAGCTTTTTGAAGTTTGGTTTGTAGTGCCGAAAATATCAATATTATGTTGATTTGTGAAACCTACTTTTGAGACGCAAATATAGGATATTACACAGGGTGATATATTTATTTGTTTTCCAGTTATTCAATAAAAACAAATTTAAATCTGGACTTTGAATCCTTTCGGTAAGAAACATAAGTAATAAGTTACAAGGATCTTTAAAGCTTACCTCGTTCTGCCTGTAGGTTAAGCGCGACAGAGCTGCTGCGCAGGCAGCCGCAAGCAGACACGGCTTCAGACGAGAAGGTAGAGCACTGAAAGCTGGGTAGGCCTTCTCTTACTGATGCGGTGCAGCTCCGAGGAGTCGCCGCTATACAAGATGGAATGAAACAGCGAGTCGTGGCATGGAGACGGAAGCACGCACGGCAACGGCACACGCTTGTTCTCTGATGTCAACGCGTTTACTTCGCTGAGACTGCTGCATTCTTAAGCCTCGCAACGTAACTAAATGGGCACTGCGTATATCGGTGTGTTGAACGATTAGATGTGAATAATGAAAATTGTGAAATAAGAATATATCCACCAAACTGATTTAATACCGGATGTCTGGATAGCTTTCTAAAATGTCAGATATTCGCTGGCGATCTCGCGTTGCGCACGCTCGATTGCAGCAGTATTTCCTGCAGATATATATTTAGAATTTTTACTTAAAATGTTTATCGTTTTATAATCCTGTTACCAGATCCTGCTAAGTGTCAGGAGACGTGTATTTTCTCTAATCAGACTGTAAGGGTGTAAGACATTTATAAGTAAGTTTTGAGATTTCGTAATTTGGCTATTATGGATCAAAATTCACGAGAAAAAAAACATTAATTGCACTAAATTATGTATTTATTCATATAATTTTAAAGGGGGAAAGAACCAGGACAATGTATGGAAAACTCACCAAAGTTGGAAGGAATATAAAGAGCTACGCCAAATCTGTTCACAACAAATATTAAGGCAGGTCACATGGCACGGTCGCCATGATTAATTAAAAGTCGGATTTTGGAAAGGGAATATGTTCGGATTTAAGTGGCTGCATACTTAACTAATATATTAGATCATATTTAATACACTATACTGTGTACAGATATTAAAACAATTCCCGGATTTCTGATCATCTAGATTATATGTTTTGCTATTCTCCTCCCATTTGTAGGCTAACGGTTAATTATTTGTGAGTTTAGTCGTCTTTCATTATTATAATTAAACATTTTGACTGAAGATATTTCGGATATTTTTCAGTTTTTAGTCAGTGCTGCCTGTATAGTTAAATTTCGACCCTCGTGTGCAGAAATTGATTTTATTTTATTTTTATACAAGTTTGTTATTGATCTTTGTTGAAACCAAGGTTAACAGATGCACGATCCGATGAGTTTGAAATGGTTTCAGCACCACGGACAGCAATCTTCGTGCAACGAAATTGGTTCCAGTCCTAATATTTGTGCGTTCGTTTTTCATCCAGCCCACCCAACTCCTCTCGTTATTGATTAGGTTTTAACGAACTTTAAATTAAATACGGGTCTTAATTTGATATCTAATGTTTCTGCGTGACCATCAGTCTTTGTTGAGGTCCACTAAAATCGTGTTATTGACGAAGAAGAATTATACTGATATAAATGTATACTTTTATTTCAAGACAAATCAATGACCTTGACCAACTGATGAAGTGTAATTATCCGGGTGGGAATGGACTTGGGATACGCAAGTTAAATAAGGATTTAATTGTGTAATTAACGTGTGTGCGTTCCATTTTTATCCCACGAAAGCGTCATTATCTGTAACAAATAAAAAAAACTTTAATCGTAAAAATGTCATATTGCAGTTACATTCTACCCAAAATAATGCATAGTGTTGGAGCCTCTGAGCTACTGCCAAATTGATAAATTCCTGTCGAAGCATAATTCAAAATGAGGAACGGACACGCTTACATTTAATTGGGTGTACTTTTATACACATCCCATACACTCTTTTTGTACACAAATTC
>JAOVYW010000332.1:0-17722 GCA_025775045.1 Hiodon tergisus | reverse complement strand
GCTTAATAACATTTGGATCTAAATTTGGTTTCTTTAAAGTTGGTTTAATTACCGCTACTTTGAGAGACTCAGGGACACTTGTCTGATGGCAGTGACACTGACCTGATTGACAAAGGTAAGACCCCTTCCATGCCGAAGGTGCACTTAGCAGCTTTGCAAACGGCAACTGGAGAAATTTAGGAATACAGTGGCATGTGGAGAAAACCAGTGGATTCTTAATGTCACATTTCATGCCTTGATGAAGCCTTCCTTTGAGCCCATGTGCGCCGTAAATATTATTTATTAAAATTTATTGATTATTTATTAAAAATAAAAAACTGTACAAAAAAACTAAAAATCAAACTGAAAACAAATACCAAAAAAATTTAAACATGATCAATACTTTGTGTGACCACCCTTTGCCATTAAAACTGCCGTGCAGTTATATTGTTCCAAGCATCTTGGAGAACTTTCCACAGTTCTTCTAAAGACTTTGGCTGTAACGCTTGCTTCTGTTTAGCCAGGTAATGCCAGGTAGCCCCGATGATGTTGAGATCAGGGCTCTTTGGAGAACCATCTGTTGTAGAACTCCTTGTTTTCTTTTGGAAAATGAATGTTTGGACATCTAAAAATGACTTTTTTGTGCTGACACACTAATGCAGATGACAAAAAATTAACATCAAAGACTACATTTATGTAAAAAAGCTAGGGTGCATAAGACTTTTGCACAGTACTGAATTGAATTAGTGATGATTAATATATCTGATTCAAGGAACCACAATTATGATAATAACCTAACATTCCCTTTACTAAATAAGTGGTCTAATGCCATTGTCTTCCTGGCAGTCTCCCAGACCAGTTTTTATAATCTTCACAGCTCTCTCATCATAAATTGAAACCATGCTTTCATTTTCTGTGCTTTCCCACGCTCACAGCCTTATGTGACCTGCCGGGCTTCACACATCTTGAGTGTGAACATCACAGGTTTTCTTCCCCCAGACAAGTAAGTGTGTGGCTCATTACAGGCCCAGACTCTGCTATATTTGGGGATGAAGCAGCAAAGCCGCTGCAAAACTATTATTATTGTAAATGTTTCTGCTTCTTTCGCTTCCAAAAAATGGCAATGACTTCTTCTCTCATAGAGGAATGTAATTGCTGTAAATTGGCAGGGTTATAGATGGCCATGTGACAAAGCCTCAAAGTGAATAAGGTGGCAATTGACCCCATGGTGGCGCTATAACAAACTTTTGAACAAGCCATCTTTGTGCCCTTGTTTAACCTAAGTATCTTAGATTCCTCTACTTATGAGGAATACATTTGCCTCAGGGAGCCATAAAGTTCATCATTTAGATTTTTCTGAAAAACCTTGTTTCTCATGAACCAAAAATCAGATTGACACAAACTTTCGTACGTATACTCTAGCCACCAAGCCTTAAGAATTTAGAACAAATAAGTTCTTATTGCATGCAGTGCTTAAAATGTTCCTGCCATTACACTGTTCTACCAAACCACACCGAACTTGGAAAGAAGGTCAAGTATGCGTACAACCACTTCCTATTTAAGATTACTTCCTATGGGTAAGATTGTGATTGTCTTGTCCTGTCATGTCCTGTTTGACCTACAATCCTCGATCAAAATGCACTCTTGTTATGTAGAATGCAGTTGCCTCAAAGACTGATGAAACGTAATAGATAGACACAGTACCATTTTTACCACGCTCTGACTAATTTGTGAAGGAAAAGTTTCTGTGGAAAAAGAAGGCCAATTTATAGGTTTTTCCATTTAACTTGATTTTACATTTTTATACATAGCAGTGTTATAAAGCAACTACAGAATCTCATTTATGCAACCTAAACATCCATCTCTAAACCATCACCACTTTAAAATGTACTTTCTTTTAAAATCAACATTATATGGTCCAGCTTTCATTACATTTTTATTAGTTAGTAAAAAAGTATAATTTTTACAATATTGTATAACATTCGTTGTGAGTCAGTGTCAGTGTTGTGGAGGGTAGAAATCGATAGTGTAAAGTCTCCTGTTTTAATTTAAAGGTAAAACATTAGGAAGGAAAGAGGCTCCATAATGAGGAAGATGGGAAAACACAATATTTGATTTGCTAACAGTGTCCTTGCTTTGCATTTCAAATACTGATTCTACATTATTATTGCTAGCTGATGTTGGTCAATGGCTGCTTTTTCCACCCAGCAATGACCAGAGGAATTCTGCTCACTGAATTGAACTGAACGCTGTGGAGGACAAAATAAAGTTCTGTTAGCTCAACTAGCTGCTGTGTCAGGACAACAGGAAGGAAGAGTCCAGGTTTTTTTAGTGGAGGTGGGTTTTGTGGGAGCCTATATCTTCCCTTCTGAGAAATGTCTTGCACTGTTTGTGAAAAACTCATCCAAAGTAGCAAAGTTGCTGAAAGAAACTAAGTTATGAGTTAAGAGAAGGGGGAATTCTGGGATACCAGAAGAACTGTAGAGACTTCTATAGGTGGAAATGTACATTCTTGTATCCTGTTAGTTTACCATAAAGCTATGCTTTGGTTAATGCTAATTTTGTGTGCATCGAGTGAGGTCTGTGTTTTGTTCAGTCAAGATATGGATCTGAGGTATTATTTGAGTGAAATGCAATACAGAAATTTTAGTTGATTTTACACATTTTTACATGTACCATCGGGGAAATCCTAATTTTGTCAAAAACGGCTCAGGAAGAGTCCCATTTATAGAGAAATGGCTGCTTGTAGGCATTTATTCACAATATTGTTGCTGGGTGCCATCTGTCCCACTGCTATCAATAATTAGCATCGGAATGTATATTTTTTGGAGATGGATAACTAGAACACCACCGGTACATTGCATTATAAACGATTTATTAACATGTTTCATACTCCCTTATAATGAACCCATATATATATATTTCACATTTTGTTTTATTGTGCCTCAAGGTTTCATGCAATTAAATGAGAGTGTAGTTGAAAGTAAATAACATTTTCTACAAACAAATTTTTTCACTTGGAAATTGTGAGGTTTGATGTGTTGAAGGCTCGAAAAAATAAAACAATGCGCACAAACCTGACACCTCCCTCGCAGCATGCAGTATAGAGCATACCCAGTGGCGGCCCGGACTTTGGAGAGGCCTCCCGACAACGTCAAAATTTTATTAACTTTATTTTTTGCTATTAGGTGGGAAGTGGGGGCCCATGGGGTGTGCCCCCCCCCGCCTCGCTGGGGCTGTGGGGGTGTCCCAGCCGCCATTGAACATATGATTCCCTCGGCGCCTTCAGCAATATTGCCTGACTCCCTCTGCCCTGAAAGACACGTAGACAGACGCCTCATAATTATTGGCACGTCTTTCAGGTATAACGCGTAGGCTGGCAAACTGAGATTAGACTTATTATACTTACACTGTATAAATTAATTTACAAACTCGCGTTTACCGCCTCCATTTTGAGATAATACTAATTACCGTTGGCGGTTATTCAAAATAATGCTACACCGCTATGTGCGAGTGCTTGTGATTTTTGCAGGATTGTGGGAACGCGCTGAACTTTGTTTCACCACTCTGTACACCTTTTCATGTTTGTCTTCTTACACACATGTTGATCGTTAGGCTTGAGAAACGAATTATCTATTTAATATAGTTTTTACGATGGTAGCCTTAAACGATATCCTGTTTTGTGTGCTTACAATTATTTGATCTATTGTCGTATTTTGACCAGTTTTCTGACCTTCGTTTCTTCCTTTTGCCTACTGTCATGACACACCCTGTATTGAAGTTATTAATAATTGGGAATTGTACTGATTTGTGTGGCTTACTGCAGAATGGGGGCCAATGCTTGCTGTAGGCTTGTCAGTACTATATATTTATGAGTTTAATGAATGGTTAATGAATGTTTATTTTTTATCAAGTAAGTTTTGTTGGTTTACAAAAATACTAACTGCAGTAAAACATACATACCAACTTGCATTGGGACTAAACAGAAAAATTCAAAATGGCAGGATGGAATGTGTTGCAAAACTTACCTATGAATGCTTTGGAGACGAATGAAGGGTGGCAGATGTAGGCCAGTTAGTGACAAAAATATAAATCCACATTTTATTAGTGCCTGTGGTCTGCATAGAGCAGTAATTTCTTACTGTGTAGTTTTATTGTGTATAACGATACACCAAAATGGTTAGATGTTTAAAACCTGCTGTACCTGCCACCCACTTCCTCAAATATTCATACAATAAAATGTAATATATTATAAACAATAACTATGCTACAAGCTGCCCAAATAGAGGCATATTTATTTAAGCTTGGAGCTGTGTTAATCCACCATCCTTGGAAACTTAAGCATTTAGTATACTTTAGTATTCAGGGTGATTTATAGTGCAGACTGAACAAAATGCAGGAACATGCTCTTGTACTATGCCATACTCATATGCTAGCAGAACAGTTGGGATACCTCAGTCAATGAAGCTTAGTAACAGTAATTAATTCAAGTGATAAAGCGAGACCATTACAGAGTAGACCTGACTACACAATTCCCTCAAAAGTACATGCAATGCATTGTAAGTGGATCAGAATTACACAGCGAAGATAAGTACAGTGTTTAGTTTTTAAATGTACCTTATACGTCATATTTACAATTAAGGATGTCAGGCATATTACTAGGTCATCTAGACTACTAATCTAAAAATAGCTCCTGGACAGGCGAGTGCCTGGGGTGTAGAGGTGCTGTATGAGAAGCTGGGCCTTTGGGATCTGGCAGATTGGATATAAATTGTATCTTCATTCTGTGGCGTTCTGGATTAACTTCAAGGTTTGAATAGCGCTTACCAGGAGGTCTGCCAGCAGGGAGTTACAATAGTCCTGGCAGGAGAGAGCTGGCAAGAGAGCACAAGGTAGGTGGAGTGGGTGGCGAGGAAACCAGCTGGTGCAGGACAGAGCAGAGATGTGGTTGCCCAATTTCACTCTGTGGTTCTTGGCAGTCTGGGAGAGAAATAATAGTGTTCTCTTGAAATGCTGAGAGGCTCAGAGTTGGAGGAGTCCCGACTGGGAAAAATTGATTATGTTACTGGACACGTGCAAGTTGTTAGCCAGGCTTTTTTTTTAGCCAGGGAACAGGAAAAAGTACACAAAACAAAATGCTCTTACAAGGTATAAAGTAAAAGGATTTGGAAAATGTTATAACAAGGTGGAAAGTGACAAGAATAATTGGTACAGCACTGATAACAGTTTTTCAGCCATAAAATTTCAGGTTTAACCATGTAATTTTATAGCTTAAAATACATTTACAAATATATACATGCGATGATTTGTAGTGATTATTGCAATATAATGGTAGTTGATACAATGCTGCTAATAGTGTTTATCTGTTGCTGTAATGATAAATTGTACCAGAGCAGATTTTCAGACGACTGCTAAGATGATTGCTCTAAGGAAGTTTAATCAGAGATAGGGAAATTTGAAATGTAGCCAACGCAGAAATAAAAAATTGGTGCGATTTTTTTGGGGGAAATGGTATGTTAATGTTTCACATATGATAATGTGTCTTTCCACAATGAACACTTACTCTTGCTTGCTATATAACTCAGGCAGACATGCATCTTGGCATTCAGTTACTGTTCAATTGAAAAAAACGGCAAAACAACTTCCAGCGTGGTATAACTGCCTGGTGCCTGGTGTGCCAGTTCCAGTATCTTAGATGGCTTTTCACGCATGGCAGTGTCTAGAATTTACAGAGAATGGTAAAACAAATGAAAAAACACTCAATCAGCTGCAGTCATGTGGGCGATAACAGCTCGTTGATGAGAGAGGTCTAAAGAGAGTGGAAAGAATTGTGCAAGCTAACAGGCAAGCCATAAACAAGCAAATAACAGTACAACGGTGGTGTGCTGAACGACATCAGAACCCAAAACTTGATGGTCCTTGTCACAGACGTGCTATTGCAGCAGACAACCACACCGGATTCCACCCCTGCAGGCCCGTATTAAGTTATTTGGAGTTCCCTTGGTCTCAGCTTGCTGTGGCTCTTCCTCACTTCCATTCTTCTGAAACTGACTTTTGTTAGTTTGAGGGTACTATTTATAACCTACTCAGCCTTAGCTAGTTTGAGTTTAATTTTTTCCGCACTGCTCTCGTATTTCCGTGACGTTTGCTGCTAGCTACTCAGTTTAGTTTATTTTAGTTGAACTTTATTTTAGGATATAGCTAGCAATTATTTTTTATTAATATTATTTTTTGTTTAAATATTTATTTTAGCCCATGTTTTTATTAGACAACCATTAACAGTTTGACTTCACAGGGACGAAAAGGAGAAAAGGCTCCAGTGGGCATGCAGTCACCAACACTGGACACCTGAGGAGTGGGAAAAACATTGAAAGGTCCAACGAATCCCGGTTTCTGTTACGTCTTGTATTTGGTAGAGTCAGGATTTGGCATAAGCAGCATGAGGCATGGACCCATTCAGCCAGGTGTCAATGGTACAGGCTTGTGGCGGTGGTGTGGGGAATGTTTTTCTGGCACACATTAGGTCTACTGATACTGACTGAGCAACATTTGAAAGCCACAGCATATCTGAACATTGTTTCTGACCAGGTGCATCCCTTTTTGGCTACCCTTTGTCACATGGATGTTTTCTTAAACAAAACATACCATATCACTAAACATCCAACCATTTGTGTTTAATGTGTTATAAATGTTATATGTTATAAATGTTATAAATTTAGACTAATTGGTAAAAAAAAAAAATTGATATGAAAAAGTCTTTCTGTTGATCAGTGTTAAGAAAGTCAAATTAAGTTCACTATGAATCAATATTTAAAACAAATAAAATATATAAACAAGGGGGGTGAATACTTTTTATAGGCACTGTATTGTCACAGAATGGTTCCAAGAACATGGTATTTGGAAACATAATATCCTCTGCTTTATTTCTAGCAGCCTATTGTAATTTCACCTACTAATTTGTTGATTTATTTATTCATTGTTTTTCACATTGATATACAAACGTACAATTATAACATTTAATTACAATTCTAATAATTACATTTTAGAGTATAGCAACATTCATAGAGTACTGTATAAAGATTATGGGTTTTCATTTTCTATGGGCCACCTAATGACCTCAAGAGGAAGGGGACACTGACCTTTTGAAGCTGCTGCTCCCAAGTGCCTGTATAAGTTATATTTAATATTCTTATCTCATGCATAGTTAGGACATACATTTATGTAGTAAATCAAATCGTATAATTCGAAGTGTAATTCTCCACCCACGGAAATTCGTAGTTCACAAGATGGCGACATTTCCATTTCTTAGATGCACACATTGCATTACTTTCGTGTACAAAGGTTACGAATTAAAACCGGATTTTTACTGGTATTGACTAACTCACTACAGATAGATTCTATTCATTTCAGGAATTAAGGAGCGACTTAATTTTTTACTTATTCCGGAATGGGATCGCTAAAGCAAATTATAGGTAATTTGTGAGAATGTATTATTTTATCTATCTATCTATCCACATATAAAATAAACGTCCCCCACACACAAACACACACACACACACACACATATATATATGAGAGATATGGGCATCTTTAATTTACCCACAAATGCAAACAAGTTATAGAAATCAATTTTCTTCATTCAAATATTTCTTTGAAGTTGTTCATGTATTATTGGGTGTTTGTGCTACGTTAATAAGGTTAAAAAATTAGCCCCAAACGAAATCGTATTTAAAACTAAATGAAGACTATTATAAATGATGATGAAGCATGTTGTCATTTCTTTCGACTACATCAACTTTAAAATATCAATTGACGTCTTGCCCGAAGCATACACAGACCTCCAAAGGTCAGGGATATTTTTCATGGTCCCTTCTGCGCTAAATTGAGCTTTTGAAGAGAGTATGGCAGTTTAAGAAATTGAATTGATATTTACGTGTCAAGACCAGTTCTATAATTACAGTGCGGTTGGTGTAACGGATTAAGTTGAAAGCCAAGAAATGATCGTTTTGACCAATGTTATGGAATGAAATGTCCACCCATTGAAGGCGCCTAGAACTTAAATGTATATTAGTCATTTTTTAATGACGCACCATATCGCAAAAATAACACGAGTCGAACAAAACAGTTGTATTATAGCACCAGTAACACCAGTTTTCAATTTTTTTCCAATTCCTACAGATATTTTTGAAGGTTAATTGAGTCTCTTCTAAAAACTGTTCAAACATGTGATTTCGAGGATCGCGCAAGTTTCTGTGTATTTTATTTTACTTTCGTGTAGCTCAGTGAAGACACGTTTTCATTGAATTACAACAAGCCTTTCCCCAGTACTGAAGCATCCACCTCTGCATCATTAAATGACGGATGGTACCAACCTCCAATGAATTGAGTCCAAATGTACGAACTCTCAAATCACGGCAAAGGAAGGAGGAGCGACCTCAGAATAGCCGTCTAAATTACGTCATGCGTGAACAGCTGGTCTTTTGCAGTAACTGAAAATGTGGTCAAGCATAGTAATATAAAATCGCATTCGTGCGTTTTGGAGATAAACATTTAGTTTATCACGATGCGGCGGTTGGACGGTTCGGGACTGGATTGGGGTCGCTTTCATCTCCTGTTGCTTGTTTACAGCTGTCTCTGCTCCCTTGGAGGTGAGTCATTAACTAGGGGGCTAGAATGCGATTCCCATCTAGTCTTGTTGCAGTGGAGCTGTTATTTGTGGTAGTGCTGAAACACTTTAGGAAAACCGCGCGGACATAGAGAGGGTATCATTCTTGGCAAACCTGTGAGGACGCAGACTAAATAAGGGAAATCTTCCCTAAATCTTGGTTTTATTGTATTCTGTATATTATGAAAGACTGAATGGCTCAGTTGATACTATTACTTGTACAATCTTGATCATCTGTTAAATCAAATTGATAGTACAGTTCCAAAGTGCACTTTGGTCTTCGTATAGAGCGTGTGAAAACGAACTATTTTTTTTATTCAAATAGGAATGTAATTTTTAGTTTAAGTACGTTGCTTTCTAATATTGGAAAATGAAATGAAATTTCAGAATTTCATTTTAGAAATGTCCCCTGTTAAGCCCTGTTATCTCCAAATAATTTTTATTACGTGATAACGCATTAATATCAACGCGTTCCTTGTCTATTCAAGTGCATTAATGACTTCCTTCTTTCTCCGTTATGCTTTGCAAATGACAATTTAAACATTGTTTTGAATTCTAAAACTACTTGTATTTGTCCATACACAACTGCAAATAAATTTGGGGACTGTACCATATAAACACTTTTAAATTACTGGAATTTTCTAATGTCAAAACTTATAGAGATTTCAAAACATTTTATCACACCTTGTGCACCCTGCAGTGTGTTTGACCCTGAATATAACCATTATAGACACACTTTAATCCACCATGGAAAGATGAATCATGCATGTGTACAGATAATAAAAAGCGGTGTTAAACTCTAGAAAAAGTAACCGTTCTCATTGTCATCAGGCATGCTTTTTCTTTATCAATATGCACACAGCGGTTATCTAGTAGTGGGTTTGATGTGATGATAAAATCTGCAGTATATACCTGATATATCGCCAATCGAGACAAAAAGATGCGTTTCTGTGTGGAATCATCTTTTGAAACCCCACTGAGTTGATGGATGGCTTTCGGTGGGTGTGTTAGATTATGGTGGCAGGCAGGTGTGCTATTTCTGCCGAGTAGTGCCTCAAAGACGGCAAGCAAGCGAGATGTCTCTACTTCACCCTCTCTTGTGAAGTCGTACACAGACATATATTTCACTGTTGGTATTATCTGCTTCATTGTTGATGCTACGGTTAGTTCTTCCTAAAGGTATTTTTTCGACAAACGACTTGAAGCCATGGTTTGCAAATAGATTTTTAAAGAAACACGCAATTCTCTAGGGGCTGACGACCAGCCTTACTGAAGGTTGGTTAGAATGTTGTTTCTATACAAGAATACTGTTAATTAAAAGATTTTTAATGGCATGTTTAAATTTAATATGACTCGAGAGATATGACTCTGAGAGAATTACAATGTGTGTACAAAAAATGAAAAATAAAAGATAACCACACTACTGTGCAAATCTTTTTCCCATTGTCTGGATGAATAAGAGTTAGATCTGACTGATGGAAGGGAACCATCATACATTTGATACATAGGCAACTGGGAATTTTCTGTCTTGACCCCTCTTTCTCAAATTCTAAAAAACAAAACATTGTTCCCATGGTGAACAGAACATCTCAATTGAAAACTGCTGAGCAATAACTAAATGCGCCTCATGGACAAATCTGAAATTTGGGGTTCTCACTTTTGAGACATCTGCTGGATTATAAATGAAACACAAGCAGAGGAAATAACAAGCATGGATGCAGGGGTGTCCCCTGACAGTGCAGAGACAATTGATAGTTATTGATCACGTATTTATGAAAGTCACGAATCTGGAAATCCAGCCCTATGAGAGTATGTCGATTGATGTATCAGACGGCATCTGAGGGAAACTGACTGTCCTGGTAAAACGATTAAATTATACAGTCAGCCTCTGCTTACTGACCAAGACAATGTGCTGTATTTTGAGGGAGAGTAATCCCATGTTTCTTAAATCTTTGCTTCACCCTGTTATGACAGAAATCTGAAAAAATTTCATCCAAAATCTGTTGCCACATGTACCGCTTATAAGTATTATATATTGACTAGAGCTAGTAGAAAAAATGTCATTAAAGACATTAAAATTGGGTACCGTACAATTAATTGCAGAAAAATTAAATTCAAATACCTTTAACCATGATATGTACAATAACACATCTGATGGAAAAAAAGAGATTGTTTGAAAAATTTGATAATCCACTTAAGAAAACATGCTTCAGAATGCTACATACTGATGTAACAGGAAAAAACTGAATATAACATTATGCGTAAATTCAGATTACTTGGTAGTTCTGCTTGGCTGTGCTTTTGCATGGGTTAAAACACGCTAAGCTTGTGTGAGCATATCTTCTCTGTGATTCCTCAGTCAATGTGCTGTCTGTTGTGAGAAACTAGAAATCCTTTGAGGCAAATCTTTTGCGGAGATTGGGCATGCTCATGAAAACCTATTATGTGGAGAAATGACCCATGAAAAAATGCATTACAAAACTCATTGTATAATATAAACAAATGCATTTCTTACAGATGTCAGGGATAAACACCTTTTAGTCATTGTGACTGTCTCCACAAGCACAGCAATTTTAGAACATGGCTAAAAGATGTAATATGTTTCAGAGCGATAGAAAATAAAAATCTTAATGGGGTCTATAACACTATTCTTCACTTACATGCAATATTTCAAACAGCCTTCTTTTCATAAAATATATTGCTTTGCATTTGAAAGCTAGATATCATTCATAAACTAAGCTTGTGGCAGCAAGGAGAGATTTTGAATAAGCATGTCAAAGTAAATGTAGATGTTAGAAAAGGTTATTACTATTAATTGGTCTGTTGCAAGGTTGAGAAGGTTTTTCAGGAACTGCAGCAGGTCTGACGCTTACAAGACATTGGATTCCGTCAGATGTCTTCCTGAAGTATCCGGGAGTTTCCTGGATGTGAGTGAAAGCAAAAAACCTCAATCCTCTATGTACTGCGGATGTCTCGTCAGTTTCAATAAACGCGAAGAAGAGTAAAGCGTAGAAAACTATAAAACCCCATGTGAGCCAAACCGGAGTGTGAACAATGCTTTGGATGGCCTGGGACTGGGGTGACAATGTGGCCAAGGGAAATAAGCCCCAAAACAACTGATATAAGTACTTTCAGGCTCAGAACACCTAACTTGACTGCTTTAAAAAATATGTTTCTAAGTAACAAGAAAGAATAATACACTATGTGGTCAAAACGAATGTGCAGTCCTGCCTGTTGAAACGCCTCATTCCAAAATCATAGGCATTAAAATGGAGTTAGTCCCCCTTTGCTGCTGTAACAGCCTCCACTCTTCTGGGAAGATGTAGGAACTTTGCTGTGGAGACTTGCTTGTATTCTGCCACAAGTGCATTTGTGAGGTTATTGGAAAGGTGGCCACCTATGATCAACGGGTGTGGCTGAAATAGTGGCTGAAAGGGGTGTCCAAATTCTTTTGGCCATAGATTGCATGTATAGGCCCAGTGTAGCATGGTATTAGAATCTTCAACTTTTCTGGTTCACAGATAATAAGGACAATGTGCCTAAGTAAGAAAAATTGGACATTCCAAAGAAGAAAAACAGAAAATTAAAGATGAATCTTAAAGTCTGAATTACTTATTATTTTACAGACAGACGCCAGGCAGCAAGGACAGCATGCAAAAGCTTTATGGTTACACAAGGCCTGGGGTGTACATTGTATTCCTGTCTTGTGTGGCTCTAAAATAAATTAAAACTAGGCGGAAGGTGACACAGTAACCTAGAATAAGAGTTGCAATGTCATTGCTTTACACATCCTCGATCTAAGCCACACCTTTGAATATGCGTCAATAAGATCTAATTGATATGATGCTATTACATAAACATGATTATGTGCTGCATCAAGTTGAAAATTTTGCATTAATGGGACGTTGATTGAAGATGTATAGGCTCCATACTGATTTTTATCAGGCGTCCACACAGAAAGCAGAATAAAAATAAGGCATTGACTGTCGGTGCATGTCCTTGTTTACAATACAAAAGGCCTCTTTCTCTATTCTTCCTTCATACAATGGATTTCCTGCAGAAAAAGGCTAGCAGATAGAATTTGCACCAGACAGCCATGCTATGCCTCATGAAAAAAAAGAGCAATGGTAGCTTAAACGATAAGATTTGTAGTTGCCTCACCTAAATATATCAGATATGCATACCATATACCATATATTTGCAAAGTTGAATTTAAATCTTTGTGCATTTTATCAAGTGTTGACATTTTGTATAATCATAAACATATTAGACCTAATGTTGTTTCATTTTGCTGGATTGAAATGAGTTTTTACCTCCCAGTTTTAACATGGTTTAAATATACCTGTAAATTTTAAATGTTCATTTAAATAAATTAAATGTCCATCCATATTTGAAACCACTTATCCTGGTCAGGGTCACAGGGGATGTCAGCACCAATCCTAGCAGGCAGAGGGCACAAGGCAGGGATACACCCAGGAAGTATAATCCCAGGCCATCGCTAGGCAACACACACACCTAGTTTAGTTTGGCCAATGAACCAAACCCACAAGTCTTTGGACGGTGGGAGGAAACCGGAGCGCCCGGAACTTGCAAACTCCACACAGACAGACAGACACCCTGAGCCAGGATTTAAACCAGGGAACCCTGGCACTGTGAGGCAGCAGTGCTAACCACCGCACCACCGTGCCACCCTAAAATAAATGTATTTATTTTATTTTCTATTGTCAGTGTTTGAAGGTACAACATAAAAGGACTAATTATTTACCATTGATTGGAGATTAGCAGTGCTTTCTGCAGCTTCGAAATCAGAAGCAGTCAAACTCTCTCTCTGAAAAAAGAAAAGAAAAGTAAAATAAAGGCAGGACGTTGACAAAGCATAGGGTAAATGATTAATAACCGTAGAATTTGTCAAAATGCAAGGCTCATTACTTAAATGCCTCGAAGGGCATGAATCAAGCTAAGTGAGATGGTGGCACTTCTGCAGTGCTGGTATAAAGCAGAAATATATAATAATTTCCATGCGCTATATTTATCTCAGTACTGGTCTTGTGTAACAGTGTACCACTGACATTTCCCATTGCCTTTCATCCCAGCTGGTCCCATCTTTTTTGATGACTGATGGTCTCCAGATGATAAAGTAATAAATAAGAATCCTGAGCAATGACAGGTGCATGAGTTTATAAGGAATGTATTTTCCGATTTGGCCATGTGAAAACTCAGAGTAAATGACAATCAGAGATTGAGACACGCTTTTGAACATTTAAAAAGTAATGCTAAGCTAGACTTGGAAGGAATGATTGCAGTGCTTTATGATTGCAAAAAAACTGAAGATAGCTTGTCAGAGGACAAGGTTTCAACTGTGCCACACCACACAAATGAATAGCTTTAACTGTGTTATAATTATTATTTTTTGTTCGTTTAACTCCTGGCCCAAGCTAGGTAAGCATGAGTATTATGACAGACATGTCAATATGGGAGCTAATAGGAAAGTCATACACCTTTCATCCAAGCAGCTGTTCTTGGCCTAGTTTATTTCAGTTTTGAAATGACAGGAAACCTCAGCTATTTGTCTACCGATTTGCTAACCAAAAGCTAAAGTGTGCTTCTAATTAACTATGAGATCTATGTGTCTTTGTCCGTTCAACCCCCTCATATTGCAGAGAGGATACACTGAATGGTATTTAAAGTCTTTCACTGAAAAAGATCAACCACATGCTGTTCTGTGTATTCACTGCTCGTGTATTCTGCCAGATATCATTTCGTCTGGACTTTCTCTAGGACTCTCTTCATTTGACCACACTTTGTTGAATGTGAGATCTGGTAGCATATTAAAATTATGTGATCCTTTTAACTTGTTGCAATAAGGAAAGGCTCCTGTTCTCAGGATGCCAGCGGTTCTGGCTTATTATTTCTTTCTTTGGGGTTGGGCTTTTCTGCAGCTCAGCACATGTGTTCAAGCACCACATCCTAAACATAAAAATAAATACTTTTCAAACACCTCGGCCATTTTGCTGGCATTTCCAATTGCCTGATATGGATGAATGGACTGGGACAATGCTGGAAGGGGCTGGTGGGGTCCTCAGGTTTGCCTGTCTGTTAGGCGAAAAGGCCTTCAGGAGGATGTTGGCACGAAGCACGACTTACTGCTCCTCCAATTGCTTGCTAGCTGTCAATGCAAAACCTACCAGCAATGTTTAAATGTTTGGCAAAAAGACTCCAAGGATGTAATAATAACTCCTTTATTTTAAGAAAATCGGTAATTCAGTAATTAAAGTTCTATCAAGAGACATATATCGATGGTCATATTAATTAGTCTCTGACTGGTAAGCCTTTTGCACAAACCCTATCAGCAAAAAAAAATGAAGAAAAAAAAGCTTTATGCTTATGTCGTCATCTTTAGATGTTTATGTCTATATCTTGATATTATGTGTCTTTAATGTGTAACTTTTGACTTGCAAAAACAAACTGCACAGCTCTGACTTCAGTTTTCACAGCTTTGGAATCAAAGCTGCTGAGATTGGAGATCAGGAGGATTATACCCAAACACCTTCTCAAGTGTTCTTAGCTGACTAGCTTTGATCAAGAGATAGTGTTGTACCTGGGGGAGACGTTATGCTATAAAAACCAGGTAAATTCTGGTCTCAGTCAGTTGTATATGGTACATCAAACAGTTTTTGTCACTCATTTCAGTTTAAGATGTTTGAGGGTGGCATGGCAAAAGACCCCATATTGATACATTTATGTTTTGCTTTACATGCTAGCAACGTGTAAAATATGGACTATAATGGAGAATTATAGCTTGTAGAGTGCATTGTTATTACTGGATGTTGCTGCTGGCGCTAAAGATGTCGTCTAAGTGGGTGTGAAACATTGCACTTTATCGTACTACTTTAGGCTCAAAGTAATGTAGAGAAGGATAGAGTTCAAATATATAGTAACAGCTCATAGAAAGGATATTTTCCACAGCCCGTTTATTTTTTCTCTGATTAATTAAATATACAATCCAGATATAACAAATAACACTCTTAATATTAGTTTCCAATACATTTATCTGGCAATATGTGTGAGTATATATATATATATATATATATATCCATCCTCCATCCTGGAGGAAATGGCATATAACCTTGAATGACATATAACTGTCTAACTGAATAGGTGGTGACCTGTTGTTTTCATCTTGCTCGACCCTGTGCTATTTTTAAAATGTACAGTTATAAAAAACCAATTTGATAGTAGTCTTGAAGTATCAATTACAGTCATACACTCCGCATTCAGATATCTTATATATAATTTCTATGTATTTAATGCTCAAATATTTCCTATGAATATTATCTTTTTATTAAAAATATATAAATACATATCTAGAATCTATTATAACAAAGAATGTCCAGTATATGTTCTATCTTGTGTCCACCAATGGACATCATTCTCAAGTTTATTTTCTGTGCTGGTGTCATGAATGGCAAGCCAGTTGCTCTGCTTCCTGACGGAACTTCCATGGTCAGTGTGTCCTGGGCAGATTACGGGGGTGAGCAGGGTGTTCTCTGAGAATCTGACAGCTACTTTGCCTGCAGTCACGGAAAACTGCTCTCACAGAGAAGCCTCCTAAAACAACTGAGGCCTGACAGACAGAACAATTCGGCGGAGACGCAGGGCAAACTTTGCCTCACGTCATCTGTCGCCACTCATATTATTTTTCATCCACGTCAGCGTGATGCAAAGGAGCTTGTCTAAACTATGAGGCATAGCAATGTGTCTCTGAGGTGCTTCTGAACCAAATCATATCTCTGGCGTGCAGAGTCCAGAATCCACGTTGCCGGTGTTGTCCATGGATCTGTTGCATATTTTCTTAGTCTGTTTTCATGGCATGACTAGAACCTGAACAAACCTACTTAAAATTTTCTTTGTCACATTTTATTATCTGCAGAAGTAAGATAAGCTTTGACCTTATAACCTGTCAGGACTTGAACGCGGCCCCCTTTCAAGGGCATGCTCAGTAATTAAGGCCAGCAGGTTTTCACATAAAGGCAGTAGAAACTAATTGGCAGCTCTCCTAGTGCCTTGCCCCAGTAAAAGTGACTAATAAAGCCGTACCTATTTGTTCACCCGATTTCAGTGCTTCAAGAACTATATCTTTCCAGTAGTAAATGCAAGGCATGCTAGCTCTGCATTCATTTATCTTGTGAATTCAACATATTTAAAAAGTTGATCATAGTACGAAGTGACTGAACGGAGAGATCATACCTGCATGTTTCTTAATCAGTCAACCAATTCTGTCGGTGATATCAATTCTTCATGTCTGTATTCTGTCCTATGGCTGTCTTTCCTTTGATTATTTTCATCATATTCCCACTCCTGCAAAGCGTGAATTTACACCGTTGTGTGTTATTTACCCCAGATGATCCCATAAATGATGAATTTGCTCTATAAGCCCAGATGAACTGCAGCATGAAGTAACCTCCCTTAGGAGTTAACACCTGAGCAGGGCTGCATGGAAAGCACCAAAAAAACAAAACAAAGAACACTCTCTTATTTTGTTGACTGGACTTCCAAGAAAATTTAAAATTTAAAAATGATTTTAAAATACCATTTGTCTATACACCAGAAAGATTCTATGTTTCTGTTCTGGTTATTTTAAAAATCCAACCAGTTTTAAATTGAAACTGTGATTTAGCTCTCATTCAGTATTTTCCCTATGTAAACAGTTTTTTTTTGGTAATAGCTATATTTATAAATATATATAAAACTAAAACTAGTCAAATGCTTGTCAGATGGAAAAAAAACTACAGATAGCTGTACAATTACTCAAATATTGTCATGGTTCACCTTCACCTTTTCTGTTACTCCGTCACTTTTTTCAATCAACTAATTAATCAATTAACATTCCACTGACTCATGGGCACTGTTTAGTTCATTCTTTGTTTTCATTCGACCTGCACCTCCCAACTTGATTTTTGTTTTCCTTATAATCCTGAGGTTATAAAACTAAGGTTTTGTCGTTGGGAGTCATTGTTCGTGGTTCCCACCCCCCGTCCCCGTCCCCGTCCCCGTCCCCGTCCCCGTCCCCGTCCCCAT
>JAOVYW010000331.1:6795-17723 GCA_025775045.1 Hiodon tergisus | reverse complement strand
GCGTCTTTGTGACATGGCAACATGTGAAAAGCGCTGTATAAAAATAAAATTGATTGATTGATTGATTGATTGATAGTGGCTTGCACAATAAACACCCCTGCGGTTACCTGAACCGTATTTATTTATTTTAGGCGTCGTCTTGTTCGCTGTATATTGAGCTGGAATATGATGGGGCTGTTAAATGGTGCCCATGTGTGAACTAAGCCATAAATTGTTACCTGCTGCAATGTCCTTGTCCGGATCAAAGTAAAAGATCCACAGCCACAATATTTATGTGGTTTGGAAAAGGTAATCCGTTGCTGCCCTCTGGTGGATGAGATTCTAAATGGCAATTTAAAAAAACATTTTTAATCATGGGAATTTAAAAAAATGCTTAGACGGTGATGTTTCCTTAGCTAATTTAATAGCACGATTATTGAAATATTGTGTCACCTATACAGAGGAAGATAAAATTGAATTAAACAGATTCAGAAAAACGAAAATAAAGATTTGTAAAATGTTTTAACTACAGTAGAGAACATAATTCTGGTGATGTTTTGCCGGGTTGAAAACGGGGGTTATTTTAGTGATATGTCAATACTCAGCCTCCCAGCAACGTTGTGAGCGGTTGGTGGCTTGGGTATTTGCCAAGCCAGCTCTGAAACGGCTGGAATGAAAGCCAGTGCACGCAGGTTTCCCATTGGCCGCTTTTTCGTCCGCCATTCAGAACCACTCGTTCCAGTGGCTGTCATGACTTTGTGTTGGGCTTTACTGCCAACTCGCACTGGGAGTACCAGCTTGTGAGAGAGAGAGACTGATTTCTTAACGCCGCATTCTAAAATGAACACCCCCCCCCCCCCCGTAGGATTTCCAAGACTCCCAACCAGTTCTTCCCTTGCATGACGAAGGGCAGCCTCTCTGGGGTGGAGGACATCACCGCTTGTGTCTGTAGTGATGGGTGTTCACTACCAGCAGCATGGAAACAGTTCCCCTGTGGATGACGGCGCCCGTCTGCGTATCCGTGTACTTTGTGTAACTATTTCAGTATCGGAGTTCGGTTCAGGAACGTCTCATGTTAACTTTCATATACCTAGAACCTAGGCATATACAATTCTAGTCCTCACGGGCTGCAGTGTCTTTTGATTTTCACCGCCTCGATCTCCTGGCGATTTACAGGGAGACTATTTCTACTAATTTGTTGGCGTTGGCTGGGAGCACTCCCTTACAAGGTGAGGTTTTGTTTTGTTTGTTGCTGGAGTCGGTGAAAGTTGTGTGGCTGTTCAGCTCATACTGAACATACTGTTCTCAAACGGGAAGCCCCCGGTTAATCACAACATGGGCCTTTGGATTGGATAGCTTTCTGCGTGAATACTGATGTTAACACTAGATGGAGCTGCTAGATAGTGACTGTCATATACATGTAATCGGTAACTTGGGTATTAACGTGTCGGGCCCCATAAAGTACAGAGCTACTAAGTAATTGGTTAAAAAAAATCTGTTAAATTTGATTGTTACGCAACTGAATGATGATAATACATTTAATATTGTTTTAATATATTTTCAGTCAATTTTTTGTTACTTTCAATAGAAGTACTTTCATTAAATTCATGAAATTTATTTAAAAGTATAATATTAATACAATCATACAAAAAAACTATTTTAAAATGGGTTAAAATAAAAAGTCGGTTTCGGTTTTCAGCCAAGTTCATCCTGAATTTAGATTTCGGCGCATCAGTAATTACATCATTAATTAGTTTTAAAATGTTTTATGTCCTTAATTGTATAGGGGAATGAAACGTATGAACACTGGGGTTCCTTTGCGCGTTTGACAAACTATATTAACTCAATATCGGATACAGATATTAAAATGTCGACTGTCAGTATCGCCCATTAAAATCCATATCGGTGCACTTTCTACTTGTGTGCGACGGCTATATTAATCCACCTTCACACAGCAAGCAAGGTGAATTATTTTTTTTTTTCCCTGTGTGCTTTCCTAGCGCGTTAATTACTGCTCTACAGTTACGTGCGTGAACGCGTGACCATGCCTGATTATGTACAGATTATGGCACCAGGATGCCGCTTTCCTCACCCCCAGTAGCTAGGCTCTGCTCTGTACTGCAGCCACAGTTTTCTCACAATGCTGTGTAAAAAGTAAAGGGCTTGTTTGTTCATCACACTGGTACCTCAAAACTGAAAGAAAAAAAAATTTTTAAAGTTTGAATTGTGGCCTGATCAATGAATGTATCAAATATACGCCTGTGTCCTTTTCACATTTGCATGGCCGGGGAGGGGGGTTGTTTCAGCCTAGAGAGTACTGCCTGAGGGGCAATTTTACTGAAAAGGTGCTCGGTGCCAGAAACTGATAGGGGGGAGATTCTCATTTCATACACATTTCACTAGTGTGCCTAATCCTGTTCGTGGGGGATTGATTTCACTGGAACCCTGGACTGCAGACACGGTGTTGATCGACGTAGACATGTGACTGACGTTCGCTCGGTTTCTTCTCAGATTCCCACGAGGCTGTGCTCCGATTTAACGCGGCGCCGACGGAGGGGTACGAGGAGGACGTCGGGAACAAGACCACCATCCGCATCATAAACTCTCAGGTGAGGCCATATTACTTGCGCCCCCCTTTATAACGCGTGCTATTAGCACGCGGTTAATGTTCTGGTGGGGATGCGGACCCTCCTCTCTCCGTTTTCACCCTCTGTGTTGTCTGTGCAGTGTAGCGTTCCCCCATGACCACTCGCATGCGGTGAATTGTGACCATAATGATCAGAGGTCCGCAGCTTGCAGGTTTGTTTAAAAGGCGCGCCCATTCCGTCCCTTGCAGATCCTGGCCAATCCCAAGCACCAGTTCAACACTAGTGTTCTCTACAAGGACGTCACCCTGGTGGCGTGGGACCCAGCCCCATACACCGTTAACCTACAGAAGGTAGGCATCTGCTATAAACATCTCCACCCCTCTCTTATTGCCAGCTCTGTTCCAGTGAACGACTGATGTCTTATTTGAAGTAGACGGTGGTCAAGTTTAGGCAACTGTACGGAAACGGAAAGGCGTGTACCGTTAGAGATTAAGTGGTGTATTTTTTTTTTTTTTTTTGTTCTAGCGAAGAGATGGACCGGGGCAAACTTGTGGTGATTCTCTGTAATAAACTCGTTTTGCACCTCGCCAGTAGGTTTTAGTTGCCCCTGACAGAATAAAATTTTACTCCTTGTTGCATTCAGCACCTAACACTTAGCCAGAGCCCGGGCTGTTGACAGCTTTGGGTATTTCCACTGTTCAAAGGAAAGCACATTGGCAGATGGCTGGCTACACACTGCACAGGCAGTGTATTTACCTCTTTATGAGATTGTGAAAAGTCAGTTCACTGGCAGGATGCAAGTCATTAAATGGCGCCTTACGTTTCACCTCTGGGATTCTGTAGATCACATTTTCAAAGGTGCTAGCTGGCTTTTTCATTTGTGGTGACTCATTTTTCTGAGGCTGCGTCAAGGTGGTGGTGGTGGGAGGTCTGTGAGACACTGATAAGATATCTCTTCCTGGTTAATTAACATCGCAGTGATGGGGCAGAGCAAGCCGTATTTTCCGTAGTTAATGCTAGGCCTGGGGCAAAGTTGTGCGCAGGCTTGGCGATTAAGCGCACTAGTGCCCAGGAGACCACAGAGGCTTTATGTAAACACAGCAGTGGAATCTGCCTTTCTCCCTCCTTACACAGTGGTACAACAGTCCAGACTACAATCTCTTCACTCCTTACGTGGAGCACCGTAAGAGGAATCCTTCCCAGCCTTTCTACGTTCTCCACCCCAAGTTTATCTGGCAGCTGTGGGACATCATTCAGGGACACACGCACGAAAACATCCAACCCAATCCACCTTCGTCTGGCTTCATTGGTGAGTGGTTCACCAGTCAGCCTCTCAGCCTACACTGGATGTGTAGGGGGACCAATGACTTGACGGGTAACTGTTAACTGAACGGTTAGAAGGCAGTCCGCTGTCAGTGCTAATTTTGGTATGGATTACACTGAGTATGTGCACACAAGCGTGTGGTTTTAATTCTGCCACTAGGTGTAGATGTTGGGTGGAGTCGGTGATTGCTGACCGTGGGAATCTGCGTCTGTGTGGGGGCGGGGGTTGTTATGAGGGATTTTAAAAACCGTCCCTAAATGTTTACCACAGATGTGCTCTTTCAACTGCGACACTTCCCATCTGGACTCGAGCCCGAGCGGCTTTTCAGCCTTCCTCTACAAACACCGCAGTCCAAAGGCACTAGCTGACCCATCTCTAGGGACCCGCTCTAGGGACTAAAGCAGTGTATGTTACAGATTTGTCCTTCAAGGAGGTTCTGGTACCTGAACAGATGGCTACCCTTCAGTCCAAATGCAATATTAAAGGATCTGTGATGGACCCGGGTCAGCAGGCGGCTTAAACTCACCATGGGAAAGGCTCAGGCAGTGACGGATTCAGTAGTCTGTCCACACTGAAAATAATTATCCCTGAATGCCTGATGTCGCGATCGACGTTCATAAGCTATTACGGCTTTAAAACTGAGACATGTGGTATGCCCCCAGGAGGCTATTTAATTTGCCTTTTTAGTATGAATGACCCAAAGTAGAACTGAAATCGGTTGCTTGAAAACAAAATGCCATTTGTGGTTTCCTAATTGCAGTTTTGAGGGCACTGGGCATTATTATTATTGAGTGCTGGTCACATAAACTTGCAACCGGTGATAGGCACACATTTTTTGCAAGGCATTGAGATCTTTTGGCTGTTTTGTCCCGGGGCTGATTCTTCGCAACCTACTCAATTAGAAACAGAAAAATGCTCTTGGGGAATTGTGACCTGTACAATTACATTTCCCAATTGTAGTAAGATCAGTTAAACGACCAATTCATCTTGTGTATAAATTGGCGATATTAGTAATACAGCAAATTCAATTCTAAAATGGCAATAATCTTTTTTACTTTTCGATGCACATATCAAACAACTATTTTTGGTGACTGTGAAAACGATGTCTCATTCAGACCCTGAATTCAATTAATCCTAAATGCGAAGAACTTGGCATACACAGTGGGGGATCCAAGACCATAGAACATTTTTACATTACACTGCAATCTTGAAATTGAATTTGACGGTTTTAGTTTATTTCCACTTGGTAGCAGGGAAGTTAAAATGAAAACACTGAGTTTTGGCCTGGAGATTCCTGTAACAACCATTTCTGCTTCACAGGGCCTGCCTTGCCTCTGGGAGGACGCTGTCAGGTCCACACTGAATTACTCATGACTCAAAGTTCTGTTTATTCTGGTTGTGCAGATTAACTCCAGTGTCTAAAGCGGGTTTGCACCAGTTCTGCATGGCTTAGCGCGACGGTTGTGCGAAGTACTGGTCACTGATGCACACTCATATTTGTCTGTGCTGCAAGGTTCACGCAGAATGCCAAATTAAAGGACTTCTAAGCGCCTTTTCAGTTGCCATAATGCGTTTCACCAGAAAACGCCAACCGGGGCATGTTGCCGTACGTGTGAACTTGCGTGACGGATTGTTGTTTAGAAAATACCTGCTTTATTATCGTGTGGTTTTTTGTTCCTTCAAATTATCTTACACACGCACACAACGTGGCTGGTTTCCTCGTCACCCATGTTACTTTTGCGGTTAGCCATCATTGACGTCGACATCCAACATTGGCTGACACAGGACATTTTAACAATTTGGCTAAGAATAAAAACTTTTGTATGTGCTTGGGAATTTAAGGATAGATTTTCAAGGTATTCCGGCGCCTACATATTCCAAAGGGAAATTCAGGCATTTCTAAACGCGCACCAGCTCTGGTGCTGTGTGGACCACAGGTACAACGCTCAACGCTGTGCAATATCAGCCCCCTGGCTGAACTCCCAGTAAGTGGTGGTAAGTAAAGTACACCAGTAAGTAAAACCATAGAGACGTATACATTTGTTACGATGTTTCAAGCATACCCAGACAGTTTGTATCTCTGTCCACTTTATTACTTAATAAGTTTGCTTTAAATCACGTTACATACAGAACACTACAAGGTTGAAATCAGCATAGATCCAAACAGAGTAACCTAAGCACAATACAGTGTCACAATATAAAAAAAGACAGGCAATTATTAAGGAAAGTCTTTGTGATGCTGTGATTCTACGTGAACCTGTATACGAGCCATTGCCAAGCTGAACACTGGTGCTGTGTTAAGGGACGTAACGGATCGCAGGCCACACGGGCGGGGGGGGGGTCATGATGTCACCTCGGGGGGGTTGCTCGATTCCCCGGGGGGCGTGACGCAGCCTTGGTTGTTGATCCCGGTGGAAACTGGAGCAGTACAGACCGCCGTGTTGCTGTTGACCCTGCGGTTCAGTTGGATGACCGTAGTCTTTGACTGGACAGAGGAGTGGCCGTTTTCTGTCAACACCCCTTTGCAACGGAAGAGGATGAGGAAGCACCTGTAAAACTTTGGGGAGAAACCCAAAAGACGGGGCGTTACTCCGAATACTTCACACCATGCGGTTCCTCAGGGCATACTGCTCGGTACCTTAACAGAACTTCTACACTGTTTAAGAATACAATGTCTCATCGGGTTTAGAAATGTCAAACCAAAAACGACTAGCGATTACAGTAGTGCAGTATACATGATATATTTGATATTCTGATTAAAAGGTTGTGACGGAATTGATGTAGAGCCCTCTACGAGTTAAAGTTAACGAGAAGATTAAAGTTCAGATCTCATCCGCTGCTTTGCGGCTGGTGTTTGGACTTGAGCCGTGTCTGCCTGGTGTCTTTGCAGGGATCCTCCTGATGATGGCGCTGTGCGACCAGGTGCACGTGTACGAGTACATCCCGTCTTTGCGGCAGACGGACTTGTGCCATTACCACGAGCACTACTACGATGCAGCCTGCACGCTGGGCGCTTACCACCCGCTGCTGTACGAGAAGATGCTGGTTCAGCGCATTAACGCGGGGGGTGATCTGGACCTCCGGAGGAAAGGAAAGGTCACGCTGCCGGGGCTAAGCACGGTCCAGTGCGATCCCTAATCCCGGACCGCGACGCTGAAGTACCAAACGGAAGAGGTGGAATAACCACCTTCTTTTCCTCTGAAGGACAGTGAAGCCAGGATTTCACCAGTGACTCCACAATGGTGTCAAGAGTCTTGACGTTGGGCCTAGTGAACTGGTTGTTCATGCCCCGGAAAAAAGGAAAAAAAACCATGCCACTTTTTCTTTTGAAGTAATTTTCTCTGCATTTTTCTGAGCCTAAAAAACTAGTGCTGGTTAGAATAGCAATAGAGCAGTCACTGTTAAGGGAGTTCTGTAGGTATGTGAATGTATTTAGCTGTTATCATTTTATGAGGTAGTCCTAAAGAAACCCGTTCCTTGTGAATCGCATAGACAGTTTTTGAAATTTGATGTGAATTTGTAAGTATTTGGGTGGGTGGAGGATTGAACTTCAGAAGGAATTAACTGAGGTTAATGTCATACAAAAGCTTCCAAACACCTACAACCTAGGGAAACGGCAACACAATTTTTTGACATTCAATAACTCTGACGTCATCAAATGTCGTTTTTAATCTGTTTACTGGATGGTTGCTGTGTTCTGTTTCATAGGGTTATTTGGTATTGCTATCCTTTTTTGTAAAGCCATTGTGGACTACACTAATAGATTTTTACACCACTTTTCACCTTGACGTATTTCTGCATAATTCTGGATGTTTGCCATAATAATAACTTAAAATAAAATCACTTACTCATAGAGCACGTTCAGGGCATTCTGTATCCTTGGACAAAGTGACACCGCTGTGTTTTTCAGCAGGGATGAAAATCCCTATGGAGTCGCCCGCTCTCCTCCCACGCCACCCTACGTGTGGTTCGTTCAGTGACACGTGTCACTCGCTCTCTGCCTTCTGAATGCTTTGACCGAATGTTTTCAAAACTGATGGGTACATCTAGTTTTCATGATTATTCTTTTCTGTTACGACTGACCTTTTCAGACGTTACAGTTTGTGTACCGTTTGTGTCGATTCATATTGACGAGATAATTTCAGGTTAGACAGCTGATGAAGGGCCCCTGTAGCAAATTAAAACGCACAGTACTCTAGTCCCTTAAAATCCTCAATCCGCCACTCCCGACAAACACAAATCGTGATCTTTCATCAGTCATGATTTAATGTTTTAATCAATTCCTTGTTAGCCCTTGCGAGTGTATCTACTAAGCATGTAGACTATAAGTTGTTTCTTAAACGAAAGCACTGGAACTTTTCATGATGAATAAGAGACACAGAAAAAGGAGATGTAGTCCTTACTTTCCATAGATGTTCTTATTGACTACTAATGACCTGCTAGGTTTTGACTATGTTACATGTACATAGCCTTGTTGGGATTATTTGAGGTTTGATTTCTACAGAAGAAGCAATAGTGAATAGTGAACTGAAAGTGGTGATGGGAGGTCGTCACTCAGGCACGTTGATATGTAGCGCCTTGAATTGAGATTGAGATTACTTTCATCTTTCACTCGGGGGTGGGTGTTTAAATAGTCTGCTTTTTTCTCTCCAGTTACGTTTCGCCGTTTCTTCCCCGCAGAAACTGGTCCCGGCTCATACGCTCTTTAGCATTCCCGTTTAGAGCAAGCCATTAGATGGTGAACCGTTTGTTCCTTCCTTTCAGCTTATTTGGTACGTGTGGAAAAGTAACGATCGCCGCTTGGGTGCTATTCCGGTTCAGGTGAAAGTATGTCGTCACAGCGCTACCTGTTGACGGCCGTGCAGACGTGCAACGCACCCCTGTTATCTTGTTTCATCCCAGTTGTGTTGGTCAAAGGCGCTACAGAATATATATCTACATTACATCTGGAATTATTATGAATTTAATCTATATTTTCTGCCTTAATGCTTCTGTAAACGAGAGCGTGGTGAAATGCATGCTGGGATGTATTTTATTAATGTACTAATGTACCTCTACCAGAGTAACCTTCAGAGGGTGCGCTGCACACTTCTGGAACGCATTCCTCTAATTGGTTCTCGGTCCCTCGTTAAGGGCCTGTGCGAATTGGAAGTGATTATGTGTTGTGTGCAGAGAATATTAACAGGGGAATTGCAGGATTTTTACATTGAATGTGTTAATACCCGTCAATGGTCTCAGATGTGCTTATTCCATTCTTGTGATGGCAAATTATGAATCGGGACATTTTGAAAATCCTTTAATAAATGCCCCTTGTGCGATATATTTCTGTTGGGCTGCAGAGCACTGGTCTCTTCTGACCCTTTTATCCCACTGATCTAGCGTGTGCCTGTGTTGACATAATTCCCAGAATGCCCGCTGAGTCAGGCTGTACACCAAAACCTGGGAGTCTCTCTGTGTACCCTTGGAAGTGGGCAGATTTGTAAGAATTTTCTTTTCACTGTTTTTCATACCACCCCAGCTCCTTAAAAAATAAAATGGGGAGAGAGGGAGCCAAACGTTTTGCTCCAACGTCTGTGGCTACACCCGTCGTGGTCATTGGCTTTCTCATTCCGTCTGCGAATGTCTTAAGCGAAATTGTAGTTGACGCGATTGTTGTTATACCGAACTTACTAACAGTACGGATTTTTTTTTTTAATTCCCCATGTAATGCACAAGGCATGCACAGTTTTAGTAGTGTACTGAGCACTGTTTATTTGTTGTCGCTGTGTTTAGTATTAAAGACCAGTGGGCAATGCTGCAGTCGGCCATAGGTCAGGCAGTGACTTTGTTTTCCAGCCACACTGTGTAAATAATTTTTTTCAGTATTTACAGGGATTTCATACAGTTATGAATTTGAGTGAATTCTTTTTGAACCACTAGGAAGTAAATATGCTTTTTTTTTTTCTGTGACAGTATGATGATACTGTGCCAAATGTTTATTTTGTTTGACTTTTTTTTATTTTTATGAGGGGGTAAGGTGATATTGTTTATAGGAGGCTTTGCCTCTCTTTATACAGAGACTGCTCAAGCCAGGAACATGTCTTCATTTGGTGAGCAGACGTGGTTTATACAGATTGTGATACTTTTTTCTTTAGTGTGTGTGTCTGAAATTCAATGCAGGTTTAAGTTGGACCTTTTGAAAGGAGATTCTCTCCCACTTTTATATGTTTGAACAGCCTTACAATACTGGCAGGTGTTAAACAGTGGCACTCTCGAAAAGCCAATTCACATTAAACCGCCTTGGGATGTTTTTGATAAGATTTTGTTGTTTTTTAAAGTTTGATTTACTGCATTGAATCAGTTTGTACCGGGCATACTTTTGGAGAGTTTGTATTACATTCCCTTTTCCTGTTAATTTTCATTGTTTTCTACAGTGTAAATAAAAGAGAAACTGAAAATCTATCATCCCAAAACGACTCGTTTTTTAAAATCTCTCTTTAAAAAAAAAAAAAAGTGGTGCATTTTCTACGAAGTCTTTTGTAACTAGCTGAATGAGAATTATGTAAATTATTGTGAGGCAAAGAAGGCCAGCCTCCTGCTCACCTGCTTGTTCATCAGGATGTAGATTAAGGGGTTGAGGACGGTGCTGCTCTTGGCCAGGATGGAGGGGACAACACTGGCGATAGGCGTGATGATTCCCGGCCTCCCGAAAGTCGCCATCATGGCCACCACGCCGTAGGGCATCCAGCACAACAGGTAACACACGACCGTGGTGATCACCATGAAGAGGATGTGGTACTCTCTCCGGCGGGCCGCTGTCTTGCGGATCTTCCCCACCTGAGACAGGAAGTGGGAAAAAGATTAACGGGGCAGAGGATGGAGCCTTCAGGCAGTACCCGTGGACCAACTGCGATGAACTTTACAGCGACTCCACATCACTGTGAGGTCCTGAAAGCATTTTATACCCCACGTTTATATAGATTTAAGGGAATATTAACTATCCTTTTAGCAATGACTCTGCTGTGCTCAAAGCGACTCCAGACACAGTTTTCTTGAAA
>JAOVYW010000330.1:0-17724 GCA_025775045.1 Hiodon tergisus | reverse complement strand
TTGGCGGGGGAAGCGCTCCTAGCCATCCCCGCTACAATACACAGTTTCTATAAGCACTCAACATGTGTCTACTGTTTCAGTTTTTCATTAATTTCATTAAATCAGAGGAGGACACTGGTTTGACTAGTTTTGTCTCCAAAGTGCCTATTGAATTTGGACAGTAGAAAAATCTGGGGCACTAGAATATAATCTAAATTCACTTGCACTCGGTTTGCATGAAAATATGAAGTTATTACATTTGTGGCCACCTAGCTGATAGAAACAGGAAACTCATTTAACCTCCTCTATTCTATTATAGAATATAGAATATATAATGTCTCTAACATCTTTTCAAACATTTCTTTTCTTCCTTAATTTCAACATCTTAATGGATTGAAATGTTATTAATTTAATCTTTTTAGACAAGTTAACATCATGGTAATTGATTCCGTTTTAGTTTTTAAAATAGATTTATCTCCAGATATTTCTTTTTTTAATTTATATTGGACGTGTTGCGCTATACACGTCCAATTTTACATTAGTGAAAAAGTAATATGTAATTGTTATTTTTACTTCCTGCCTTAGGGAATTACAGTTTTGGCAATTTTATGGCAGTGGATTCCATTCAACAGCAATGGCTCGTAGAAGCAGCAGAAAATCCTGTGCCTGCTGCTAGCATTAAGCTCGCTCCTGTCTACCTTTCTTTGACTGTACAAGAACATGGCAGCCAATTTTTAAAACTGCAGTGCTTATTTGGCACTAAAGAAGGGCAAATATATGAACAGTCAGAGACACTTGGACCTCCTGTGGTTTAAATAGTGGTTTAATTATTAATTTTTTTTCCTCAACTGTTTTTGGAAATTAGACAGATGCGTCCTAGTGTGATTCACACGGAAACAGCCAACATCTAGCCCCCAGTTGGTGCGAGCTAAATTTCCGCTCCAAAAAAAAGTGTTTATGAGAAAAATATAACACACTGGTTATCTTGAACAAAAAAAAAGTCTTCAGAAGAAACTTAGTGTGATGTATCATAAAATTCACTCTTTGAGACAAAAAAGAATCCAATATTTCAGAATTATTTATATAATATCAGCCTTAGAGGGTTTTGATTGTTTTCCTCACAAATGCAGTGACAGTGGGTGCATAATTTGCAGGCTATATTTAACAGGGTCCGGCTGACTGAGAAAGGTAATTTTCCAGCTCATATCATATGGTGCTGATCGCACATGACAGTCCCGGACACCATCAGCCACTGATGAGCTGAACAACAACTGCAACTTATCTCCTCGGTTTCTGTACAAAGATCAATCAACTAAAATATATGCACCCGGTTTTGAAGAGGCCATTTAGAGTCACATTTGAGATTGGAGTTGCTTTAGAGTAAGAGACTGCTTATAAGGTCTAAGCACGCTTTGGTCCGAGAGTGGTAGGGACCGAGGCATTGGGGGAGGGTTCACGCCTTTTATTCGGCATGTTAACTGCGTGCCACAGACCGATACAAGATGTCTGGGAGTTCAAATAATATTTGCAGGCAGCAAAATGAGAAACAGCACCTTCCCCTGCATGCCAGTGTACTCATCACCTGCATGTTTAACACATGGCTCAGTTCTTAAGAACTTTATAACATTCCTAACAAGCCCCTATTAAGTGTTTTAAAAAAACCAATAGTTAAGAATGCATAAGTTGCATCTTGGTATTAAGTCTTTACTTGTTCTCCTTTAATTTCAGACCACTGGTTTGTGATTTGCATTGATTTGAACTACGGTGATATTATCAATCTTGGCAACATCTTTTATTAGGCTGGTCATTTTTCTTTTTTCGCTAATATTGTCTGATAAGCAAGGATTTGATCCTGCCGTGCGTTTTGAGGGTAAAACTGATTTATATTCTTTATATGTGCTTTATTTTCTTTTAGCTTACAATTTTAAAGAATAGTTCACCCTGTCATTGACGTGTATAAGAATGCGAAAATACTAGAAGGCAAATATTTTGAGTGCCATCGATCGTTTTAGAACGTTGACTGTTCTAAAACAGTTGACTGTTCTAAAACAGTTGACTGTTTTTCATGCATTCAACAATTACTTTTCGTACTTTTCATGTCACATGGTACCTTTCCAAGCTTGGTAGACCAAAAAAAAAGATCCATTTGACTAGTTTACGATTATTGTTTGCATCATAAAAGTAATACACAAACCTGCTCTCAGAATTCACAGAACATATTGCTGGCAGTAATTAGTGATCACATTTTTACACAGAAGAGAATATTGTTTATGCATTTAAGATTGCCATCATAGCTTTCAAAAGCAAAATTTATATATAATCTTACCATCTTAAGTGCTGAAGTGCAGAGCCTATTCAATTTATGCGTATTGTTTTAAGCGGCAGTGGGTAAAGTGCTGTTCCAAAATATATCATTCTTGAAACCAGAGAAAGAGAAACTCCACTGTAAATTCCACCTCATTAAAGCACCTACTGAGGAAATATATTGCTACATTACATTATTTCATTCAGTCAAGCTACTGTACCTGGTGCCTATGAAGCTGTCAAAATTAAGCACAGCTTTAAATATTTACAGCGCCTTAGACAGCAGGCATGACGTTTGGCCAAGTCAGTAGCGCTTCATGCTGGAGTGATTAGGACTGTTGAAAACAATGGAGAAAAGGCAAGGCTTCCAGAGTGAACACAGATGGCCCACATTTAGAAAGTAGGACCCACATGAATATTATCCCCAACAGCACCACAGTGAACCAGGTAATTAATCGGGAAATTTAATCAAATTCTTCTCAAATTAAAAATCCAGCTGGAACCATCAACCTCTGACTATGCCATTGCAATCAACTTGGCACACTCTTTATTTTGGAAGTGATTTGTTTTAAACTTATGAGAACACATTGTTTTGACGAATATCCTGGAAAAATTCTGTGTGTGGAATACGTTTTATTGCACATTTGTTCTTACGGTTTCCTGCACCTCAATGCCAGAGTTTTGCCATTAGTTGCTTTCATTTTAAGAAGATGCTCATGACTGTGATCATTTCTGCCTGCTTATGTTTGTGCGATGTCTGGGTGAGGGAACACAAATTTGGCCAGGGCATTTAAGCTTTATCCCCAGGGTTCTCTGTCCGTTTCACACTGGCCAAGAATGAAAAGCTGTCTGACTCGATTTCTAGACCCAGCATTCGGGAAAGGAAAAACAACGGCGGGGTTTGACATCTGCCCCGAGAGCTCCAAGGGAGCGATGACATTCTGATGTCTGGAAAGGATGGCGCTGGTGGATCGCAGAATAACACAGTCTGAGGGTGGCCCCAAAAATGTCATTGCTCCACGCATGCCACGAGGAGGGAAAAAAACATTGAACATTTAGAATAACCCAAATTAATTCTGAATAGCTGAATATTGATAATTAAACATTGATTGAAGCTAAATATTTTCAGTGAAACCTGGAATAATAAATTTGGTGCCTTGGAATGTCAGTAAAAAAGCAAAACCAGTTACACAGAGCTTCAGTAATGATAATTAAAGTGGCATAGCACAGCCGGGGCAACACACCAGGTGCCCTGTATTCACAGCGGATATGTGGTGTTATGCAGAATACAGGGACACTCCCATGTTTTGAGGGTCTGAAAAGGTGGTCGTGATTCAGCTGTCATGACAGGTTCTGTCAGCTCGTTCCAGTATCGAGGCTCCGGGTCAAAGAAGGAAAACCTCTGAGATGTTTCGACACATGTGGCAACAAACTGATGGTGTAGAGCTCAGAGGTTATTGAGGGGTTTTATCTGAAGAAAGAGAGGGCCTGTGCTCCTGACCAGTTGGAAGGCAAGCACACCTGATGCCGTGGCTCATTCAAATCTCTTATCCATCCTGGCTACCCTAGGAATTGTTTTACAATGATACAACATCAACCTCTCAGTCCAGTCCTACCAAGTTAACTTTCTATTTAAACGCGGCTTTCAGGGTTTGCTACTCAGCTCCTCTCCCCTTCAGAATGTGGAGACATTTTCATTTTTTGTGATATCTTATTTGTGATATATTATCATCTATTGTTTTCCCTCTTCTGACTCATGGATCTCTTCACACATAACATACAGTAACTCCTGGCAAATAGCTACTTTTGGGGTGACCAGACATTGAGCCGATTGTACCTGCCAAAGTCTCTTAAATTAAAGATCTCTCTTTAGAAAAGTCCACAGTGCTGCCTACCCGGACTGCCCAGAACTACAGTATCAAGAACGATGATAAGCTGTACTTTAGGAAGAAACCTGCATCAGTAACCAGGACCTGCAAGCTCCCTCTTAACAACATCCACAGTATCCATCCATTTAGCACATATAAGCCTACCCAGCTCTTGGTCTTGGTCCTTTGTCATCTCTGGAGTCAATTTTGGCTGAGGTCCCAAATATCACAGAAATACAACTTCTATTCATTTAGAATGCACCTGATCCTCTGCTCCTAAAGTATGTTCCACTTGCTGGTGTTTAAAATAATAAAATAATAAAATAACAGCAGATAAACCAAACAGCAACTCCAGAGTGAGGAATTTGGCCTTGTGCGGCACGTTCTCAAACCCCATATCTCTGAGACACCAGACGCAAAAAGCCGGATGCAGGATCAGCTTTGGACTAGCTGAGAGGGGTCCACACTTATAACAGAAACACTGTTGACTGAGAGATATTAGACCACACGTATACTTTGTACTCTTTCTATTTACTGAAGATAAAATATCAGTGCTGTAAATAGCCAGATTATCATGTTATGACTACAAACAAAGACCGGTTTCTCCAACATATATTTGAGAAATTTAAAGACTATTGTTATTAAAGAGCAAAGGTATATTTCACATATGCATACAATTTGTGTGTATGTATGTATGTGTGTGTGTGCATTTGCCTCCATTCCCAGTCATAGCTTTTCATCCACTGCTGGAGTATGTCTTTGCATTGTAATTGGCAAAGGTTGTTTGCCCTACTATTGGAGACGGAGTCTTGATGTAGTGGGTCGTTGAAATCTTTTGTCTGAAGAAATCAGTTACTCTTAGTTTATGATTCTGTGAATTCAGGCCATTAAATCTTTACATTGTGCAGTGCAAACAGTAATCAGTATAAATGTTCAGTAACCACCCGGTGATCTTACTCTAGATTTACTATAGTTTTGTCTATATAGTGCTATATCTTCTTTACCTTACAATAGATTCATGCTGATGGCTAATCTTTTGGTGTAGTTGTTTACAAGTTATACAAGCAAAAACTTTTATTTAATCTCACTGCTACTCTATAAATTTACATTTCTCTAGGACTCAAATGCACATAATTGAACCGATTCTCTTTGGAACCCAATAACTTCAGGGCTACATTTTTTGTTTAGTTGAAAATCTGATATATCTGTGCACAGCATACTTCATATATATTTACCATATTTCTTCACTCCCCCCCCCTTCTTTCTCTCTGTAATTCTCTCATTAAAGGTGTGATCGCATGCAGCCTCACATGTAACAGACCATCCTTACATGTGCCAGGGGACGAATCATTAAGTTCAGCACACCTACACATTATCCAGTCTAACTTCCATTATATTAGGTCATATTTCAAAGTTATATTTTGTATCTTTTCAAATTGAGCAGTATAAGTATGCAAGTAGAAATGTGATACTTTGAGCTTACCCCTGAAAGCAGTATGTGAAAATGTGTAAAATGAGCAATACATTCTAATATTCAACAATTTTTACAATGCTCCCTCTGTCCTCTGAAATGAAAGACTTTTGCGTTGTAAGTTGCAACCAGAAAGGAAAAAGGCCTCTGTTGTGTTAAAAAAAAAAAGACAAAAATTTATTTTTACACAAAAATATACTTCTAATTATATCATATTCTATAGTATTGTGACCCTTTGAGACAGCATGGATAATGAGTCTGTGTCAGGACAGCGCCAATTCCTTCTGGATATGCTGTTCTTATTTGGGAGTTGGGTGGGGGTTACTTTTTCTTCAAATTATTGCAACTAATGGCCAGATCCACTGCAACCTGTAAGCGAAATGTTGCTGTAAAAAATTGGCTAAATTTAATTCACTTGTTTGTCCCCCTCAATTCCAGCTCTCAGTGTGGACTCTACACACCGGGTGTCACAGATGGCAAAGTAATCAGGCTTGACTTTAACTCAAAGCAATCAGACACTGAGTGGGACTTAAAAAGACAAATGTGTAAGTGTTTATGACAGGGCATGAAATCGTTCTTCCTCTAGATCTAAACCTCAATGCTGCTCTTTGCTAGATGCATATTAATTGGGTTGTCTCTAATTTATAATTCTCCTAAACTTGCAGATCCCCTGAGAAAACTAGCCAGACACTTCTACATAATTTTTCAGGAACATATCTTTAAAAGTTTCTTAGCTAGCTATATAGGCACTATTTGTTCTCACTCATTTTCCATGAAGAAAAGGGGCAAGAGCACGCAACTAATGTCTAGGTTAATGGACAGAGAGCCAGCATGTAATATTACACTCTACAAAAAACGTTTCCGTTTGAGATGCAAGACAACGAATAGCGTCACACATGCAAAAACATAGGTGAATATGTATGAATATGTGATATATACCACGCTGGTTTGAAATCTTGAGCAGAAGAAAATAAATTATTGCACTAAGTTACAGCATAAGTGTTGAATGAATCCATGGAAATTTACGAATAATTGAGTTGTAAGCATAAATAAGTAAATAAGTAAAGGATTTGATAGTCTCAGCACATTGTCTCTAATCAAGTTTTTAAACATAAACGTTTTTCTGTCATGTTTCATATTTAAAATGTCTTTTATGATCGAGTCCACCGTGAGTATTTATAGCACTTTGTTTTGAAACAAATGCACGTGAACATTTCAGAGATGGCTGCATGTTCGTTGCTGCATGTATGCGTAATTAGATTAGACACAGATGGCAGATATGATTAGATGGATTTTCGTCTCTAAAATAACAGCCATGTGCAAATGAGTCTAATGAGTTCTTACAATCACAGGGTGAAAAACCTGAAGCTCAATGAAAGCATACAATGAATAACATGATGGGAAAACCTTTGTTGCTCAGAACAGTTAGCCTGTCTTAGGATAACTTAGCACGGGACAGTTAGCCTTTCTTAGGATAACTTTGCACAGGATAGTTAGCCTGTCTTAGGATAACTTAGCACAGAACAGTTAACCTTTCTTAGGATAACTTAGCACAGGACAGTTAACCTTTCTTAGGATAACTTTGCACAGGACAGTTAGCCAAACTATCTAAGCATAACTATTTTTTTAAAATCCTAAATTCTAATTAAATCATTCTTAACTCTGTTTTTCAAGAGCTAAAGTATCGTAGCGTAAGTGATATCCTCCATTAACCATGACCAGCAAATCAATGGTATTTTATTAGTGACCAATGGAAGTGCAAAACCAAATGATACTTAGGTTTAAAGTGGATTCGGAAGGTAGCTTGATGGTCTTTTTAGGTTTTCCTTTTGAGAAGAGGATGATGAGCATTTCACTTAGTGTGCCAAATTTAATTTCTACAGAAGTACTTTGACAGTTTAGTCCATTTTGATCCAATGCATATAATTCAATTCTACTTCTGAGAAAGCTGAAAATGACACTAAAATACATTTTTAAAATGTCCTTCTTTTTTGCCTCAATCTCCAGTATACACACACACACGCAATACTCTGCAGCAGTTGGTGTAGACATTCTGACTACGCGAGCAGGTAGAAACCCAGGTCAAGGTACAGTTCATTTAGCACTGTCCTGAAGCGCAGGCACAGTTGGAGCACATTCATCCTGCAAAACCTAGGAGTAGGATACAACACTTCCACTGATGTTAAAACATAGAGAAAGAGTGTGTTTGTGTGTGTATATTCACATTAATGTCCTTGGCAATGATGACACATTTAATGAGGAGGTGTGCTCCTCACTGCCTATGGCTCCCATTCAGAGATGAATATGCTTATTACGCTGCGGCCTTTTGGAGGCCACGTTGGAGGAGTTGTAGAGAGAGAGTATAAACACCAATCTGTGGACCGATAGGTATCAGAAAAAGAATGTATTAACAAGACTAGACTATAGAAAACATGACAAAGTCACTAGAAATGACTTTTCCTACGCTTCGAGCCCCATAGATAAATGACTGTGCTGCATCTTAGTGCTCCCAGGTGGTTTGGCTCAAGGATATTGCCAGATGGAGCTTCTCTTTGTTCACATGGTGAACGACTGAGTTCTCAGCCAGCTTAGGGTAGTTTGCTGTAATGTTGTTTGTACCGAGTGTGTTCCTCTTGGCAAAAGTATGTACGACTGAGCTCTGGCACAATCGGCCTCGCCCAGCCAGCTGTCTGTAAGATCAGACACCGAGGAGTACCGGTGGGAATACGTAGAGATGAAGAGCAAGACATCAGGGGGCTAGGGTTTTGGAGAGTCCTTAGTGCGAAATGAAGCAGGAGGAAACCATACCTAGGCTTATTTTACTTGGAACAGCACATAACTGGGGGCCATGCCCATCTCACACATTTTCTTGCTGGCTCATTCTTTCTTACCATACCAAACTGAGTAGCCAGGTGTTTGGTTCAAATTGAACCAAACAGGCCAGGTGGTACAACCGACTGCAAGGTAAACACAAACCGCTTTAGCGTTACTGAAACGATTAACATACTTAATTTATTTAAATGACAGAGCTTGCAAAGCTTGCTAAATTTCTTTATAAATGGAAAAGATCTAGGTGTTTTGTATAATGAGGTTTCCTCTTCTGTCTGGCAGCTGAAAAAATGAACTACTGTGATGGCAGTAATTTCAACTGGCAACACGATTCAGCTACAACTTTGCATGTATGGACCTCCGATGCTTATTTTAGAACAATCATTTTTCATCACAGATGTAAGTGAAAACAAGGGTGAGAATTCAGGTTGAAGGACATGAAGAAAATAGGCCGAAAATCCAGCTGCTAGGAATGCATGCTATTGATCAATTACCGTAAGCAAAGACAATTGATCACTTCTGGGAAGCCTTTGATGTATGATGGCTGAGATAGGAGACTATATTCCTGTCAGAACAAGCTGGCTATTCTGTGTTTTGTAACCTGATGGGTGTTTTTCTCTGTTTTGTGGGGGGTGGGGTTGGGGGTTGTCCAGATTTATTTATTGCTAAAGTTTTTTGATTCACATTAATTTTATTTGTAATTTATTTACCAATTCCAGCTTTGGAGAAACAAAAGGAAGAATACAATGAGTAATCCAAAAACTGATCAAAATAACTTTTCCTTAATTTTTTTGTCCATAAAACGTCTGAGAGAACTAGCATATTATTGGGAAATGTAGCTCATTTGCTTGCCTCCCATTTCATATGCGAAATCAGGAGGGGTTAATTTAAATGTTTCTCATCCCTTTAACCTTCAGTCATCGAACACAGCATTTTAGATGCATGAAAGGTTCTGTACAAAGTCCCGTGAAAATTATATTCTCCACACCGAACTAAAAAAGATCTACAGTAATGATTCCAGATAGAATAACACAGTGCTTAAAAACACAGGAGAGAGGTGCAATTTTTGGCTAAGGGAACATGTGGCTCATCGAGAAAGTTTACATCCCAGGGAACTGCTGTTTTTCCCCATGTCAACCATATTTTAAAAGAAATGTATCCATAGTGAATGTGAATGTGAAATTATGAACTGTGTAAAATGTTGCCCAGGGGTGTCTGCCAAGCAAGTAAATCTACAAAGAGAGTGTACATTTTTATGCTAATTGAGAGGAAAAGTACTCAGAAACAGGAACTGCTCATTACAAAGAATAGATTACATTGTGCTGCTTGAATCTGTGAGTTTAGTGTTGCAAGGACTCAGACGTCAAGAGTAAAGAACCAAAGAGCGGTACTTTAATAGGGATTTCCAAAAATTGAATCCTGAGGCAGGCAAGAGATTAAAAAAATGCAGGGTAATTGTTACATAAAAGGTGTTAGCACAGGCCAAACCGCAATAGCTAAGTATTCTCAAAAACCGCTCAGAACTGTTACTAAGGACAGCAAACAAGCCTTTGCAATGAAGCTCGGAAGGGAGCAGGATCCAAGGCAGGAGCGTGCTCCATGATATCCCACTGGATGGGAGCCACGATGCTGGTCGGAGCCAAAATGGGTTCTTTGCGATGCTGGAGCCATGTGATAGACAAACTGATCTGACAGGGCATCTATCATAGCATGTTCTTGGATCCAGGTGTGTACGTGATTGAACTGGAACCTGGTGAAGAATAAGGCCCATCACACTTGACGCAGGTTGAGATACTTTGTGGAGCGAACATATTCTAAATTGCGATTGTCAGGGAAGACCAGGAAAGAGTGCTTTGCTCCTTCTAGCCAGTGCCTCAGAGGCATCCACAACAAAGGAGAGAGAGGGATCAGGGTGTTTCAGAATGGGAGCAGTGATGAAAGACTGAAGTCTAGCATACCAGCCCTTCCCTTGAGTGGTGAGTGAGCGAAATGAGTGGTGTGGCAACAGAGCAAAAACCTCTAATGAACCATCGATAAAAGTTTGAAAAACCAAGGAACCTCTGGAGTTCCTTAATGGACTAAGGTTGTAGCTAGTCGGTAACAGCCTTCACTTTATCCTGGAAACCAATACCCAATGGGCATGTGACATAGACAAGGATTTTGACAATGTAAGCTATGATGCAGCAGTTGAGGAACCTCCTCGGCATCTCATAGATTAACCGAGGGGTTTTTTACAAATTCATATGGTATAACAAGGAATTCGTAGTGATTTTCCACTTTTTGGCCCTCACTTACACTGATTAAGTTGTACGCACTGTGCAGGTCCAGTTTGGTGAAGAAACAAGACCCCAGTCACTTCCCCTAGAGTTGGCACCTGTGGTAGGGGGTAACTGTACTTGACTGTGAGGTTTTTCAGTGCCTGGTAGTCGATATAGGGTCTCAATCCTCCATCTTTCTTCTCCACATAAAAGAAACTGAATGCAGCAGGGGAACATGAGGGGCGAGATTAATCCAAGAGCTCCAAGACCTCCCGGATGTTGTCCCTCATCGCCTGTAACTCAAGAAGAGAAAGATGATAAATGTACCCCTTCGGCTGTGAAGTCTCAGGTAGCAGATCAATTTCACAGTCCCAGAGACAAGTGGCTTTAGCCATATTGAACACCTCTGCAAGCTCCTGGTAATCAGGGGAATCCTTGGGGGCACAGACAGACTCGACTTTCGACATGGGTAGCTTGGCATGGGAGGGACAAACAGTGTGAAAAGCATCGAGAGCCCCAGGACTGCAGTTTGTTGTTCTTCCAAGAGATGGCAGAATTGTGAAATCAAAGCCAGGGGAGCCCAAGGATGATATTAGCCCCAAGGGGAGGTGATGACCAGGAGGGAGATTGTTCCAAGTTACACTCTGTCCGACTCTGAGGGTTATAGAGATGTTTGTCTGATAGGTGACCTGAGCCAATAAGTTAACCATTGATGGTGTTGACCAGGTGTGGCAGTGTGCACAGCCTGAGGGGGATTCCAAGTCATTTTACTGTGGTGCAATGAAGTTGCACTAAGACTAAGGCAAACACCGCCTTTGACCCCCACATGACTTCGACAAGGAAGAGACATTGGGAATGGACTAAAAGCAGGTACTGATCAATACTGACCGGCGAGCAGTACAGAAATTTTTAAGTCCCCCAGTCGACCACAAAACCCTCCTCTGCCGACAGCTGAGTACTCCAAATGTACATTGGTTCAAGGGTCTGATACCCTGCTGAGTGGCTCGCTGAGTGGCTCACTGACTGCCGTCTGCCGGTGAGGGATGCCTGTCAGTGAACATCCCCGTTAGCTTCAGAGCAAATTATCTAGTCTAATGAATGAGCTGCTCCAGTCCGAGAGCATCATCTCGGCAGGCTAGCTCAGCTTGAAGACCATCCTCCAAGCCTCATCGAAAAGCAGTGAACAGCACACATTCAGGCCACTAGCTAGCAACTAAACCTGGCTAGTAACTGCCAGGGTGCAGAACCGGAGTGCATAGTTTGTGGCAGAAGAACTACCCTAACATGAGCAGCTGTTCTCCAGCATCCCATCCCGCTGAAGGATTATCAAACACAGCTCAAAATGGGAAAAATCATTTCTCTGACCGGTTGATCTCCCCTTGTCCAGACCACTGACGCCTATCAAAGTGCTTTATCTGTAAGTAGAGACTCTTGGCGGAGTCATTCGCAAAGGCTAAGGCTGTTGGTGGGAGAAATTTAAGGAGCAGAAAACATTCACACTTGTCAGGCCGGCATCACGACATGCAATCGAGGAGTAGCCAAGTCCAAGGCTGCATCCTGAGTTACCATAGAGGGAGGTTTTGTCAACATGAGTTGAATAAGTTGCTCAAGGGTGCTTGATATCTGGGTCAATCGGTGATCGTGATCCCCGAGCATCGTGACCCCTCTTTTTGGCAGGACGGTCCATAGGGTTGATAAGTGGCAAAGTTTTCTGTAAGGACATGGAGAACCCAAGTGCAGTACTCTAATAGGGATATCCAAAACACAAATCCAGAGGAAGGCAAAGGGTAAGCACAGGTTGAAACACGATAGCTAGTATTCTCAAAAACTGTTACTAGGAGTGCCAAATAAGGCTTTGCAACAACTGAGTAACACAAAGGGGTATAATTACAATGGACTAAACAGAGTGAACTGGGGACAGGTGTGAACAATAAAAGGTAAAAAAGGGGCTAATCAACTCAATTAACACGGTGCACGTGGAACAACTAGAGAAGACAAAACTAAAACTCTGGGGACAGCGACCTCTGGGGACAGACTTTGGAAATATCCAGAGAAAGCATGACAATTGTATATAAAGATTGTGCATGCAAAAATGCCATTATGACACCACCACCCTATTTTACCACATTGTCACCCCACTGCACCTTTTATTTTAAAGTAATTCACAGAGAGCATAGCCACTTTTATTCTTCTGCGTTGTTTGAAAAAAGTGCACACTACCTAATGCCTGTTTGAAATACATTTAGTGAACTGAGTAAGAAGCACAGCGAAACTAAAACCACAGCGGGAATCATTTTGTTCCATTTCTATTTCAGGAATTCACAATCAAGAGTAATTGAGATATGGAATTTCTTTCTTTCTTTCTTTCTTCAACATAGGCCACTTTGAAAATGGCAACAAACTCAGCATCATTGCAGTATCTTAAATGACATGAATGATGAAGTATCTTTCAGAGACTATCTGTCAAAATCATCATTTTTTTGAAAAATTTGTTGAAATGATTCTTTGGTTTATTTGCTGGTGTTATTTGTGCCCTAGAACGGCTGTTCTTGTAATATTTTCTGTTTTCGTTCTGTTTGAAATCCCAAGAGACCCCCATTTTTTCTCTCAGACCCAGTATTTGAAAGATTTATCCCTTCTTGCTGTGAGCAAAAAATCTGAACTTACCCGGACCCCACCCCTGAAGACTAGAAATGTGATCCCTTCTCTATAAATATGTTGTTTTTGTTTAAATTACTTTGGGACAAATATAAACTCTATTGAATTAGTGATTTAAAGAAGGCATAATTAATTAAGTAGTGGCTTAGTAAGCAAAAAAAAGAGATTCAGACCCATCTAAAGAAGTCAAAGGAATGGTGTTGGCAGATGTAAAATTTATGAAACTTTTGGCAGATTGCAAATTGGTTGTCGGGAGAAAGGTTTTCATCATCAAAACGCACAGTGTTCCCAAAGGACGCTTTGCCAAGAACGCTGCAGAAGTTTTCGTTTGAATTCCCGCTGAGTTGCAGATGAAGAAGGACTGATATCGATTCACCATCAAGCAGATGACAGTGGGGTGATGCAACATCAGGACATAAACAGATTCACTCACAATATGAAAGCCGTGCTGGTGCAAAGGAATCGTTACACCCTTCGGCAAGCAAGACTGCTCTGTTTAAACACCACCGGTTTAATATTAGCAGTCAGTGGACAACCTCTTGGTTTATGGAAGATTTTGTAGTTTTTCTTATGGACAATGCCAATAAATCAAATGCACGCTGTTCTTTGTACAAGTGCAAGGAAAGTACTTTATAAATTGAAACCATCTGACTTGTTGAGTCTGCATATACATTGGTTTAAAGGGGCGTCTATGAGGCCACAAAGGTCAATCATTCACCGTCTCTCTTCAAAGACTCAACCTTTTTGGGAGTCCCCTTCAGTCTGTCGTAGGCCTGCTCCCCTTCTGCCTACAATTATTTTACCTTTAGTTAAACTAACCCTTAGGCCGTACACTGCCTGATTAATTGACTATGGCTTTACCCTGATCAAACAAACCTGCAGTCGCCTTTACCATTATGCTCATTTATGCCATATTACTGCTTTTCTGAGGTGTCCATATAAGTTCTTGCAAATGAACTGCGTCGTGCTTGTGTTCTACCCACGTCACTCAAAATAAGGGCATCTGCTACAATTACCGCCTGGCTGCCTTTTTGAAGGCATCAGCTACGTAAAAGGATGACGCTATAACCTAATAATGGAAATTGGGCTGTTATGAAAAAGTGCATATTTAAAAAAAGGAATTCAAATTATGCCCAGTTATCTCAAGATGCTGCATAATGCAGGCGGCTGGGGAGACCTTTTTTTAAGTCTCTAAACTTTACTTGAAAAATTTAACAGATAACACTGCAAGTAGAACAGGGCATTGAAGACGAAGGAAAGAATTGAGGATGAGAAGGGGGTTCAGACCTATCTACATCCCCTCCCCCCACCTCCACCCATGACACCCATGGGACCATAGGTAAATTGAACAAATCATTAGGTCTATTTGACACCTAAGGGAGTGATGGAAGCTTGAAAAAACATGCCAGACTCAAACAACAGCACAGGTCCCTGGCACTGGCCAGCGAATCTCTGAGCTCTGGAGCAACCTGCTTGTGTCAATGTAAGACGTTTCTGAGCCCGGTCAGGTCGTGGGTAAATTTACGTGACCTGCTGCCAAGCCTGTGCATACGCAATGGTATCGTGCGTGCTAAAAATAGCTAACATTCTCCCTCACTTTGCATTTTACCTTAATAATATACATAGCTCTTCTGCCTAATACACGTTTTCATCTTGTTCCCAACTGTGATGCATGCAACAAATTCACTGAAGCAGGTTTAAGACTAATGCTTGCCTTTTACAGCTGCTATGCAGTGAATATTCATGTAGCTTTGTGTGACAAAGGGATCAGATAATGAAAAAAAAATACAAATAAATATTTGTTCCACCCCTTGCATGTAAGTAAGTACCTCAAATCTACATGATTTGAATTCGCGATCTTAATTTCTCCACTCCAGTATACATAGAGAACTAGAAGTGTCTGGGTGAAACAATACAAACAATACAATTCAATTTACTACAAATACAACAACTATTTTCTATTTTCTAAACAGGACATAAATGTGCAAAAATGATAATGGAACAATATCGATAGTAAATATACATTTTCAAACCTTTTAATTGTTTTGCTTCCTACGTTATTCCCTCTGGTTCTATGAATACGTGACACCCTGTATTAGCAAATCTATGTATATACACAAATCCACTTTAAAATAGACTATTTAACTAACAGGTTGTACTCGGTGAACAAGATGAAGACGAAAAAAACCCCACCCAAACCATATTGAAAATTACAGTGTTGTTTTAACATCTTCAAATCTTACAGGTGCTAACCACAAATTTTAATTCATTTTCATCTTCTCTCCCACAGTACGACACAAAAAATATACTGTGTTTTCCGAACTAAATTGTATACGGCGCTGCAAGTCAGCCTACGGCACTAGGATCCAGAGGAATAAGATCACAGCCTACCTCCCACTCCATCGAGGCTGCTTTTTAAAGTCTCTGCCAGGCTCACGCTCACATGTTCGCTACTTCCTGGATGGAAGAATGGGAAGCTTCCAGGGCCGGTTCTCTTTCTGCGATCGAAAGGACTGCTGCAGCTCCCTGTTGCGTGGACTATTACAGCTAACTGGACACTTTTGCGCTCTTTTTCAGTCCGCTGACGAATTGATAGGGGCTCCGTGAGAGCGTCCGTCGTATTCAGTTTGAGAATGTGGAAGTGCTGCTTGCTTCCATGAAACATATTTTAGGAAACAATCCCTTTGTCATCCTTTATAACTTTGAACATTACAGAAAACAGAAGCTAACAACTAACTGAGCTACATATAGTACTGCGACTGTGGTATATTTCTGTATTCGCTTACCTTTTTTTTCCCTTCTTCGTATATTAGACGTTTAACTTTGTCGGCAGTTGCTCTCAATGAGTATTGTGACATGCGGAGACTACTGGATTCGTGTTGGTTGATCTTGCCTTTGATTCTCTCAGTCTCTGTGTTCTTCTGCGCCGACTGTCATCCTGGTAAGGTTTATATTACATTTCATTATCATTTATAATAATCTCGTTAAAATTAATTACACCTTTTTTATTGATAGTTTAGTACTAAAACAGTACGAACAAGAGCGAATTTTCAGAGATCCTTTAGCACTCGAGTTTAAAATAAATATATTAGTAGATTAGGCTACTTGCAATTAATGTTTTTTTGTATTACTTTCGTCCTTAAAATGGTAATATAATTTTAAGAACATAGACTATATTTAACAAGTTGTTACATGTTTTTTAATAGCAATTTAACTGCTGTAGGTTACATACAATAATATAAGGTATACTGGTGCGCTGTCAAACATTGTTGACAGGTAAAGCGCAAACAAACTCAATTTCTGATTGACAATATGTTTACAGAACTGAAATCAGCGGTGTATAATATTGAATCACACTAAAAGTCACGTATGAAATCCGGATACTAAACCGAAAAAAACAAAACGCTTTTAAGCGTATCCACATACTTGGCTAGCTCTTCTCACGATCTCAATTCAGATTGTTGCTCAGGACTTGACACATTCTACCGCTTCGGTCTTTAGGCGTCCGAACCCAAGTAAACAGTCTTTTCCTTTTAGAAATTCCCCGTGAAACCATCTTTTTTTGGCGCAGTGCTATTCCAAGCAGAATTCCGACTAAGAGGGCGGTGAGAAACGATTCTGTTACAATACTAATTTTGCCCGTACCGTGGCAAATTAAAAGTATACATAAACATTTAGCTAATTAGCGGAGGTAATTTGGACTACAAGCTAAGAAAGAAAGGACGACTGTGCTGGGCGTGGGTTTCAGATTTAGAGATGTTTTATATGACCTTGAGTATTAATATTCCTCCAGTTCTCAAATTAGTGATGACAGCGGTCCGCAATAAATCTATATAGTATTGCTGTCGTTGGCAGAGTTCTAACTGTAACGCAGCGTATCTGATGCTGCGGAAACATATGCGTATCGTCTGCTAAGGCAGACGCAGAAATATATCTACAGTCAATTCAATAGATCATCAATGTGATCATAGACATCGCAAAAGATTAACCGAAGATCAGTGGGGCTTTGTTTCGCCCGAGGCCGCACAATTTAGAAGGCACTGGGTTAAATTTAGCATAAAATAAGTTAATAAACCTTCTACCTTAAATAAATCCACCGGGCTGAATTCATAATATGTATGACAATAACTCCTTATTTAGTATATTTAATGATTTCACAAGTCTTTGGGGAGACAGGGAAGAAGGCAGAAGAGACGCTTATCGTCTGCGTTGATTTCAGACCCCCTCACAAGTCAGATTGACAACGGTGAAGTTATTGCTATAATAGAAAGAACCGCGTACGAGAAGGTGAAAAATGCCCTATATATTATTCGTGATAGTCATTTGAGTGATATATATGTGTGTGTGTATGTATATA
>JAOVYW010000329.1:6320-17724 GCA_025775045.1 Hiodon tergisus | reverse complement strand
AGTTCTGGGCTGATTCCTCACCGTTCTCATGATCATTGCAACTCCACGAGGTGAGATCTTGCATGGAGCCCCAGACCAAGGAAGATTGACAGTTGTTTTGTGGTTCTTCCATTTGCGAATAATTGCACCAACTGTTGTCACCTTCACACCAAGCTGCTTGGTCTTGTAGTCCTTGGACAGCTCTTTGGTGTTGGTCATGGTGGAGAGTTTGGAATCTGATTAATTGATTGATTGCATCTGTGGATAGGTGTCTTTTATACAGGTAACAAACTGAGATTAGAATCAGCTCGTTACCTGTGTAGAAGAGACCTGGGAGCCAGAAACCAGCAAGGTGCTAGTTTTTTAATCAGGTGGTTGCAGGGTCAGATCCCAAAAGCGGACTGTTGTTTAACTGTTGTTTAATTGTTGTTAAACTGTTGTTAAACTGTTTCTTCTGCAAAGCATGCAATAAAGTAGACATCAACAGAAAGTTGAAAGTATTTTCAGTTTGACAATGAGAAGTTGACAGTTGACGGAGTTATAAGACATTAAATATGCTTCTGTGTCAGTTCCAACTAGCGTTGGCACACAGCGTTGTCATGAGGTATGACAAATCACGGCAGTGTACTCAAGTCTGTCAGTGAATGAAATGAAGACAGTTGTCAAAGATCATGACAGCTAAAGCCATAGTCAAATTGAACAAAAATCATCGTTTGGCCAAAGCTGCGATGAAGGGTGTAACATCAAAAAACATCCGAAAATTCAAAGCTTTGATTTATTCAAAGCCTGGGGGGATTTTTTGATTAGCGCTCATAAGTGTCACATAAAGCGTGTGTGTTTGCAAATGTGCTTATATATGAACAAGTGTGCGTATATGGGGGAGGGTATCTGTATGTTTATGTGTTTGTACATGTGTGTGTGCAAAAGCATGTTTGTGCATGTTTGTGTGTGAGTGTGTTTGTCCTTGTTTTCTTGACAGGGCCCTACCACTGTGTGCATGAGCAAGTGGCTCTGAAGAAAGGCAATCATTAGCCTGCCATTAGCAAGCTGACTGACTTCTTGACCTGAGTATGGTAGCCATGGGAGGTGGGTGACCTTTGTCTCTAATATCATTCTGTTCACACTTGTTCTTGACTGTCCAGTTTCCTACTATCCTTCCTCTAACCTAGTCCTCTGTGCAGTAAAGATGCCAACAACCCTCTCATTTTGAGCAGCATGGTTTGTAGAAGAGTTGTGGGTTGGGTTTTCAGAATGGGAACGTCTCGAGTGACTCAGCATATTCAAAACATAGGATGTGGTTCTTGGGAGAATGGTGTCTGTTGTAGTGCATGCCACGACTGGTCTATTTATCTATTCAAGCACTCGCAGGTATCCCGGTATCTGCAGCCCTCTTGGCCAGAATTTGATGGCCCCTCATAGCCCCACCTTCCACCTAAACTCGGTAAAATTATTTTCTGAGGGCAGACCATGTGTTCCTATCCAATTTTATGTCCAGGGGTTGGTGGACCCCTCTTTCCTGTGACGACACTGGTAAACACAGCACCATCCACGGTCTCATCATTGAGCAAGCATCTGTACGATTTCCTTATTCAGACACATCGTAAGACAATTTATGTCATTTTTTCTGTGTTCTGATTTTGGGGGTTATCAGGCAGCAGTTTTATTTTGTGTATAATGGAAATGAGCTTAATCTATGAAGTAAATAGCAGAGTTTATTGAATGTGAAAACTCAAAAGTCATCAGTGGAGTTAAATCGCTGCGACTATGGATGGGATTCAGGTACGGACTGTTGACACTATGAACATGAAGGTTAGTTTCTGCAAGCTCCAAATGTTTTATTTTTTATTTAAGGCTGTTGTACTCCATGGCTACCCTGGTAGGGCATAAAATTGTTTTAACAATTTACAAATTCTGACAGAGCAAGGCTCACGGAATGGCTAGTCCCTTTGATGGGGGGCAGGCATTCTGACAGCTGTCCTGCACTCTTTCCAATCTGTCTTGATGGTGCTGACGAGCTTAACATATCCTGCAGCAGCTAAAACGACATTCTAACCATGGCAAGGTTGTGATATGATACCAAGTGTATAGTCAGTCTTGTCTCTGGCACCACGGTAGAAGCTGAAAACATGCCTCTCCCCCTAACTCAAAATGAACCAACAGCAATGTACAAAGACTCCATTGGTGTGTTTTTGTGTGCGCACTTTTTGAGTCACTGTGTATAAGTGTGATTTTTATGTCTGCTTAAAAAGGGTTTGCTGGTGCTTTCATGTCAGTGGATGTGTTTATATGAATATGTGTCTCTGTGTGTGCGTGTTTAAACAATTTATGTATGTGTGTGTGGGGATGGTGCCCTGTTATGGAAGAAGAACACATATTTCCTTCCATTTTCTACATTAAATAAATATTTATTGGTCGTTCGTTTCAAAATTAGGTTGTGCTTTCTGTCTGCCTATGAGGTTTGGTTAAAATAGAATTGAATTACCTATAACCAAGAGAATTGCAACGTAATAAAATTCATTTCCTTTTCATTTTTCCCATTCCCCATTCTCAATAGGTAATTGTTCACGCCTTCTAACAACGCAATATCCCCTTAAAACATTTTGTTTGTACTTGAGTGGAGATGGGCTTATGTTGTTTTAAGTGATGTTAGGCTGACCATGTTGGCAGTCAGAGGAACAAGTGAGGTTACCGGAGACGGATACTCAAAAGCCCAAGAGGAGGTATTTATTTATTTACAGATGGATTAGTACCAAAATATAACATTTACAGACTCACCGGGGTGACAAATAATGCTCCCCCATTCATTCCTCACCCCTCATTTTATAAGGAGCCGACAGGAAACTCAACCATTTTAGAAACATATCAACAATAATTTCTGTAGGTTTCATCAGTACTTACAAACAGTGACGGACTGGAACAAAACATCTGCCCAGGCATTTGTTAACACATCTGTCTAAATTCGGGCTGTGGGAAATTATTAATTGCAATTATGTTACACAGACCGGCCCATCGGCTCTCGGAATGGACCAGTGGGCCATACTCCACAGATTGCTATGTTTCAATAATACATTTTCTCCATCAATACAATAACACGCATTTTAATGCTCCCAAAACCCATTTGTTGAGCAATTATTTCTTGTATAATTATTTAACATGCAAGTGTTGTTGATATACTCCATTCCTGTGTGAATGTGCAAACTTTTCTAAAGTGCAACAAATGCATTAAATCATTGGGAACGGAGAGGATTTCCTATACAAGCAACATAAAAGGTAAAGTAAAGACAATGCAATCCACTGGGCTCCAGAGCAGGGAACGCAAGGGTCCAATAGCACTGGTATATCTTTGTCGTTTCGTCTTCAACACCCGTGTCGTCTTCAACATCCATGTCATCTTCTTTATTTCTCTCATCTACTGTGGCTATTGCAGCGAGACACATTTTCCCCACATGAATGATATGGTTTTACTGAACTACTGCATTAATTCATGCATGCCTTGGTACACAACTCATCTGATGGAGAGCTACATCACTTTCGGCCTCTGTTTAGCCAATTACTTTTTGACAGAGTGAGATGGTTTCACACCTGCTGCACTAACTGAAAGGTTCCTTTGCTACTTTACTAATAAGGTCACTCATCAAGTACTTTTAGACTTAACTCATGTGACTTGTTGCTTTATTGGGCATACTGACGGACTTTTGTTGCTCACAGGTCTGAGAAATTCCACTTACCCTTGTCTATAAAGCAGATCCTTTCAAACTCATTCTGCAACGTTAATAAAGTGAAGGTTTGAAAAAGGTTTTCAGTTATTTCCTTGCTTTAGTAAAGAAACACTACTGTGTAGTAGGGTTGTTTTCAAGACCAAGACCAGGTTAATTTCAGTTTGATTCAAGAATGAGACCAAAAGAATACAAGTTTGACTTGAGACCAGTTTTCAAGGCCACTACAGTGCCACTGTAGTATCAGTTAAAATGTTCTGTATACATACTGTATGTCTGAAAAAATTCCAGCATTGATTTGGGACAAATTCACATTATTTTATTCTATATTTAGAAGAAATACTAGTAACCAAACAAATTTATGACTTTTTAAAAATTGAAATACTGTCTTAAAGTTATAAAGAATCTACCCGACTCCTGGAGTACCCCCATCCAGGGGGTTTTCTGTATCTCTTTTCAGCTATCAGCCTCAGTACTGGGTTAAGAATATAGTAGGTAGAAAAAAGTTCTCATCTAGGAACTCAAGGAACAATGGTCAGAACCCCTGGTGTAAAACGTGCAAAATATTCATATCCAACTGCACTGCCTTGTGTTCTAAGAACCTAAAAAACTCATTATAAATTACATTTTTATCATATTAGTCATTATAACTGCAAAGTGAGTTTTATAGGTAAACTGTTGGGTGTGCACATAAGCCAGTGGCAAGAAGACACAAAAGTCCAAGTCCAGGAAGCACTGTGCTGTTGCCCTCATTTAGCAGCTGACACAGTCAGGGTAAGGTAATATAGGGGGTGACCACTGGGGAAAAAGTCAATGTTAGTAAAAAGAATTCCTATCTGGGAAAAGTGCCCTGGGGCTGATCGGCAGGCTGTAGGGGTAGAAAGTTCTCTATGCAAGGGAACAAAAGTCTCTTCTTCCTCAGGGCATGCACGAGGCCTTGTCAGATGTCTGTGATCATGGAGGCAAGGCAAAGCCACGGCAGCCGTTATTATGTCAGCAGAGCAGCATATGGCTTTTCCAATAAGTTTAAGAGGAAAAACACAAAGAAGCAGTAAACAGTGTGAGAGTCTTGTCTGTCTGCATCCCTTTCCTTCTTTCCCCTCTGGGCAACCGATGCCTCTTTCTATCCACCGACTGTCAGCAGCTGCCTGATGTAATCAGTGGATGCAACTGCATGCAAGCATTCAGGAGTCGGTACTGTCCTTGGTGCAGCCTGGAGGAAACATGTTCCGCCACCATGTGATGCTGGCCACAGTGCTGAACTGGGCAATGGGAAATCAAACCACAAATGCCACCAATCTGGATTAATCAAGAGATGGCTAAATAAAATGACTAGTTACATAATTTGTTTGACTAATTATCCGATATCATGTTGCACCCTGTAGCAATGGAGATCTGATGACAAACAAAACCGAAACGAGCCTGAGAGAGTCCCATCCAATTAGCATTGCTGTACCACTGCCAGCCAGCCTATTGCTCTAGAAAATACAACTTGGCATCAGCCGGATAGCTAGCTAATGGGTTATAGTAACGTTAGTTCATAAAAAAAATGTTATGGAGATCATCACAGCTGTCTACCTCATTGTTTTTCAGAATAGTTATGTCTCTGAAGAAGCCCTGCTGAGATCAAAGTAATTTCTATTGCGTTTTAAAATCAAATCAATCATTGCATAATGTTTTGGTTTTTGTCACGACCCAACCCAGAAATGATGTCAGTCAGTCAGTCTTCAGCCCTGCAGAAATTTAAGTAATTTCTGTTAATTCAGCTAAACAAATCATGCATTTCTGTAAAGAAAAACCCTGAAACTAAAGCATACGCCAACTAGCAAGTGTTATCCAAAGGCCATGAAGTAGACAGCTGTGATGACCTCCACCAAGAATGGTAAGTTGAAATGACACTTTTTATGAACTAACATTAATATAACATATAATATAATTTCTTTCCGAAAAAAGACCTGCCTCTTCCAATCTATGCTGATCCACTCCTACAGGCTTTGCAGCCTACAGAGTGTAAAGAGAGGTGGCTAAAGCAATTTTTAAGTCAGATGAGACTAACTGTACCTCTTCACTCTCCTTGTGGACCTCTGAAGAAGAAAAAATTTGAATGACTCAATGTCAATTTAATAAAATTTAGCTGGCATGGGGATACATTTCTTCATCAAAATAACTGTTCCAGGAACTCTCCATTAAAGCATCCTGAACTCAATGCAAACAGGAGGGGAGGGGGCAGGATGTGGCACATGGAAAAATGGAAAGATTTTGTTTTTCAAATATAAATTGGTAATCATAGGACTGTGAGAGAGGACGAGATAGGTTTCCCTGCGGCTAAATGTCCTGCCAGAATCACTGTAGCAACCGTTGTTTATTTTACAGTGTTTTATGTAGTAGGAAAAATTAGTTTCACCCCAAAAAGCAATTTTTCCAAGCCTCTATGTTTGTGCCATCATCTCCATAAGTTTTGTTTGACGAATGACCAAATAAATATTTTTTTTATTTACACTCTTTCAGGGATGTCTTATTATTTATTATAATTTTCCCTTCTCCTCCGCCTTTTTTTTCAAAACAACAAATGGACACCAAAAACCAAAACTTTAGCAGGACAGAAACAAAGGATATTAAGTCTGAGAGCACGGGTGTCTGTGTCTGTGTGTCACGTGTGTGTGTAAGTCTGTGCATGTGAATTGAAACCTTGAAAACAAAAGCAAGGACGGCAGAAGAGTGTTTGCAACAACACTTCTGCAGTTTAACTCTTTATTACATTTCCCAGCAGCTGAGTACGGTTGAATTCAGATTGTAAAAGCCAATGCCAAACAATGACCTTCCACGCAAATCTTTTCAATTCTAAATCAGCTTCGCACATCCGCTACTCCATTGACAACGGCATTTTATGTAGGAGTAAAGGAATGGCACGGCAATAAAATGCAATGGAGGAGCAAGCTGCACTTTTCTGTAAAGAAAAAATGCATTACAATCTGGTAACCCCAGAAGGCACTGCCGATTGTCATGGTAATCAGATGGTCGGGCATTACAACGGGCAATTACATGTTATTAGCACTACCAGTGAATGAATGAGGTAATGTCATCTTTCAGGCCAGGGATGCCTGGCAGGATCAATGGGTTAGTTAATTTAACTGTTAGTTCATGTTGTCCTTACTATCCAAAAACAGGTTCTCTGGTTCTAACATACACACAATGAGCCAGAGGAAACCTGAGGCTGTGCCCTCACAAAAATAGATGCCAGCGTATTATCTGAACATGCAGATCTTCTCTTTGTAATGTAGTGCTTTTATGAAGAGAGCGGGACTCATAGAAACTCATAATGAGGATGCAAAAACTTTCTCGCAAATGGAAGCAAAATAATTTGTATTTTGTGCCGGGTCCCTTCAGTCAAAAATAATTCTTGATGAAAACACTGTACACTGCATCAACACCGAGTTTCTTGAGTGTGTCGACTACTATGCCATTATCCAGGAGTTATCTCCACTGTCTCTGGAGTCAGGGAATAGTTTTTCTCCTTTGGCTCAGGGTTTACTGTTTTTTTTCATTCCCTCTGGAAAATGCAATCTGTTTAGTATTTTGTGGCAAAGCTTGTATAAAATTGATTGATTGATAGACTGAATGAATTGTGCCTATTACAGAGTATGCAGCCTGCAGCTTATAAAATAACTATGATGATAAATTTCACACACCTTAGTTACATATTGCCTCATTTTTGTCCTGTGACACACACACTAATGTGATCTGAATGTGCTCAATGTGCTGTGTGCTCTGAATGACATCTGAATCACAGCAGGTGCAGGTTCACTCTGTTCTCCTACAGTATCTCAACCTCCAACCCCCCCAGCCAACGATAACCCTTGCCCCCACCAGGCTGTTGCTGAGCAGGGTGTATGTGACCCATGTTCACTCCAGCAGTCCAGTGGGTAGAATGTGCACATTCTGTGTTTATTGTGTGCCCGTTACTCCTGTCGTCTACAATACTGCTGTTAGCCAGCGGAAAGCCGAGGCTATTCTTTCACATAAAATAGATGCCAGCGTATTATCTGAACATGCAGATGTTCTCTTTATAATGCAGTGCTTTTATGAAGAGAGCTGGACTCATAATAACTCATAATGCGGTTGCAGAAACAGGCTCTTTGAATGTATTGCCTTGTGCTTTCTCGCAAATGGAAGCAAAATAATTTGTATTTTGTGCTGGGTCTCTTCAGTCAAAAAGAAGTCTCAATGAAAACACTGTACACTGCATCAACACCGAAAATCGCTACTTTCTGTACAGCATTATTGGGTCAGCTGAAGACATACGACTACAGCACTTCTTCGTCTTTGGATTTTCAGACTTAGGTGCACTGGGCAGATGAAGAGGAGTCAGTTCAAATTGTTACTTGACTAACCCCTATCCAAACAATTAGAAAATGATTTTCAAACCTCACTATCGACATTCTCGCAAGGTAACAAAATAGCCAATGAACAGCGAATGTTAGCGGTTATGATTCATAGGATGGCCCATCAGCCTTTTCTTTCCGTCCTTCCCTCTATTGCCTCTATCTGAATTCCTCTCTTTCTCTCTCGTTCTCTCCCGTAATAGGAGCTCAGCTAGCAGAACAGTCAATGAACAACAAATAGAATACCTTTTCACCCTTTTATATCTGTCTTGATTTCAATTACTTTTGTTTCAATTTCTCTCTCTCTCTCTCTCTCTCTCTCTCTCTCTCTCTCTCTCTCTCTCTCTCTCTCTCTCTCTCTCTCTCTCTCTCTCGCTCCTCTAAGGTTTTCTATTTCTTCCGCCTCATCTGTCACTTTGTTTCGCTTTATCAGTAGAAACCCCATTCACGGTTATTGCCCAAAGCTATTAACATAAACCATTTCGGCATTAAATAGATAAATATGAATATGAAAATTTATATAAAAATGTGTATGTGTGTGAAATATATGAATATAAAAATGAACTTGCACATTTTAATTTAGAAGATAAAATAGGACGATCATGAAAGCAATAGCCTGGTAATGTGGTAATAACAAACTCTCTTGATTTTTTCTTCAATTCAGATAAGATTAATTTGAAGGTGCTTTACTGGCATGAACACATTTTCATTTATTGTCAATGCAAATTATATAAATCAGTTCAACATAAAATGCAAAACAAATGTATGTCTCCCAAAGATTATTATTATTATTATTATTATTAGATTAAGGACAAGGAGCACTTCCAGAATACACAGTGACACATGCTAACACACACAATAGCACAAAGTATATATATCACAAGATGAGATGAAAACATCAGCCACATGCTGAGAGGGGGCGTTGAGTTTTATTTCTAAGCTGAGATGTTATCAGAATCACTGTTTGATCCACCTGGCCTTTGCTGGTTATGGGGCATGTAGCTGAGAGGTGGAACTGAATCGGTAAGGCTCTTATTTTGTCCCCCGGAGGGGTATCTTCCTTGAAAGTTTGTCCGTGTGCATGTGCGTATATTGGCCATTAAACTAACCAGGGGAATAGTCTTTCCACATCCGCTAAACTGCCCTCCTTGCTTACAAAATAAATTCTAAGTTTGACAACGTGGCAGGCTGAACTCCTGTATGTAAAAATTAATAAGGAAATAAACTAGCATTGAAAGGATACAGCACGAAATGATTTGTCCTGATTTTTCTATTATTTAGTCTTTTATCCACCAATTCAAATCAAGCTGATTCAAAACCAAGCTGACATCACCTGTAGAACACTTCACATTCACCCGCATTATCATACGTATTTGCATGGTAGGTGTGCTCTGAAGTCATTTGGAAAACTTCACAGGCATACAACCTTCCTCTCAGCTGCTCGTGGCATGGTTTGTCTGGAATCCAGGGATTAATCCATTAGTTACGCTGTCTTTATCATGCTCGAATGTCAGATTCTTTGGCTGCCAAATGTAATTTTCTGGTACAGTGAAATTGATATTTGCCCTTTATAATTAAGAATAAGGTTCTTTCATAATATTAATTGAACTGTACAAGGAAACGCACTCCAGCTGACATTTTAATTATTGTACTCTCACAGAAGCGCTCACCTCAATGCAAAAATAATATAAAGAGATATGCACATAAGGATGCTATTATACTGGATATTTAGCTACGACTACGACCAGGTCAGGCAAGCACACTAGAGGCAAGAATGAAGACAAAACTGGGTTTATTTGCATCAAACTGAACACACAAAATATGGATAATAGTACAACACAAGTATTCTGTACCCTTCTGGGTTACACACTGTTTTTTCTACAGCACCAATGCTACAGTTGGTAGTTATCAGCACAAGGATTTAGGCTCACCACTAGCACACAGGAAAAAAACCCTACAAGAAAAAGACAATGGGTGTGTTGTCAGATAAATTGACTTGGTGTCCGGGAAAAAGGACAAGAGACTTGAAGTAGAGCGGAAAACTGGTTGTCTGAAGTTGGAGGGTATCTTTAATATTTCATCTTGCATAGCTATGGTTTCTATTCTGGTCACGTATTCTGATTTAATGTTAAACAGGATTAGCCGTGTTTCATTATGAATGAAAGCCACGTCTCTATACGTGACAACAGAATCAAATGGAAATGTGGTGCGATCTATTGGAGACATTTTTTTACTGCAAAGGGGATAGAAGTTTGTTCCTGTCTCTTCTCATCCAATGCGCATACTGAATAAGAATGTCCTGGAAAAGATTTCGGAACGAGTGAAAAAAATTGTTGTGTTTAAAAAATGTTTTCCCGGAGTGCCGGACGCAGTCTGAACATACCTTTTTCTCATTAGGGAAAGCAAATATCTGTCTGGATACTAAACGAGGATCTCTCCGATAGTCCTCGTGCAGAGATGTTGTGCCTTCCTTCTGAATACCGATTAGCATTGACATCTTATTTCTGAGCTGTACTTAATAAACCTAATGATGTACAACATTTTTAAAACGGATACTGAATAACACAGAAGCCATTTGTAGAAGACAGTCAAGGACATTTGAAGAATGTGAATGTTCAGTACAATAAACTTTTTTTTTTCTTTTCAGCTAGGATTTGCGGGGAACGTGCTTGTCCTTGAGCAACAATAACTTCTGCTCTCAGGTGGACACAGTGTGCCAAGAAAATAAATAGTTACACAGAGATGAATTAAAAAATATTTCATATATGTCATTGTGGGTCATTGAAGAAAATCACTCCCATATTCACCTTGGAATACTCTTGAAACTAAATGATGGTCAGGGTCGCGCCTCTCGTGGCTGTCAGGGTGCAAAATGAGGAGTGGCTCCATGGCGGGTGATTCACTGGCAGTCTAACATCTGCACCCCTCCCTTAATGCGGTGAGATTTCCAATTTTTTTTTTGAATCCAACTGAGCTGATTCAGGTACCCTGGGTGAACTTGCTTTTAACCCCCTCAAAAACAATCAAACAGATGAACGGATGGTTGTAAAATAGTAATGATAACGACAACGGCATCACCTTGAAGAGCTGAGACGACTCACCTCCCACCTTGAAAGAGAAACCCTGAGTAATTTAGAAGAAGTAGGAGTTTTTGTCTGGGAAAATGGAGCGATCAAAGGAGGTGGCAGCAGGGCGATCACTAAGAACAGTGACAAAGATGGAAAAGGAAAGACCTATGAGTCAAGGTCATGCCACCACAAAACCTGAATAATGTCCATTTGGGATGTTGACATTCAAGAGAGATCGTTTGGTAAACTAAATGAGAAA
>JAOVYW010000328.1:7466-17725 GCA_025775045.1 Hiodon tergisus | reverse complement strand
CGTCCTGGCCTTCGGGTAAATGTGTGACCGGCGCGGGGCGTCCTGGCCTTCGGGTAAATGTGTGACCGGCGCGGGGCTTCCTGGCCTTCGGGTAAATGTGTGACCGGCGCGGGGCGTCCTGGCCTTCGGGTAAATGTGTGACCGGCGTCCTGGCCTTCGGGTAAATGTGTGACCGGCGCGGGGCGTCCTGGCCTTCGGGTGAGTGTGTGACCGGCGCGGGGCGTCCTGGCCTTCGGGGTAAATGTGACCGGCGCGGGGCGTATTGCCCGGCAACTGGGGTTTTATCATCAGCATACCGTGACGTATTATTTTTACCAAATCCCTTAATTCTTCCACTAGTTAAATTGTGTATTAAGGAATATCGGGAGATTTATTTTATTCCGTGTTTAATTTGAAAAATGTAGTTGCTTGTACACAGTAAATTGGGTAGCTGTCTTGTCTTACAGAATCTTTATTCCTTGCTAATGGTTTCTTCCTTATTAATGCAGAGAGTCTTAACCAAAACTGGAGCTGAATCAATTAGTCTGCTAGAATTGTGCCGGAACAATAACAAGAAGCAGGCAGCTGCCAAGTTCTACAGCTTCCTGGTACTGAAGAAACAGCAAGCCATCGAGCTGAGTCAGACCGAGCCCTACAGCGACATCATCGCCACGCCCGGGCCCAGATTCCACATCGTATAAGGAGCGGGCGGGGAGGGGCTTTTCTACTATTTAGGGACTGGGTGAATTTTATCCGTTTTTTTTTCTTCTCTGTTGTATTCTTTTTTTTTCTTCTTTTGTCTCATTTCGATGAGCACAGATTTTTAAAAGATTGCTTATTGTGATAGTTCTTGACTTTTTGCAGCCAAAGAGATCACAACTCCATTGCCTAGAGGGTGGCAACGTTGGACATTTTAATTTTATCTTCTCTTCCCTTTGGCCTCCCTCCATTTGGTTTCGTCTGGATTTTACGACCGCTTCGATTTCAGTTCCTTGTTCTCAACTCAAAATCCAACATCGACTGGAACGAAAACATAATCTTGTCTAAAAAGATTTCAGGACTGGTGAGGGGTGTCTTTTTAAGAAAAAAAAGTGAACTTTTCACATTTGTTTTCCTAGTTGAAATGTATTCCATAGTGTATTGAATATTTTATTTTTTTATGTTTCATTTAAAAGCTCTTCACTTCAATGCTTAGTGTTTGCACTTACGCAAAGTCCACTCCGGTTTTAGGCCTTTTAAATGCATTTGACACGCCCTTCAGCGGTGCAGGAAAATTAACCATGTCTTTTGTAAATCTCCCATTTCTTCTTTAATCATGATACTGACTAAGGGTGTGCATCAATTGTACTTTATTCCCACTTGTATTTAAAAAAAAAAAGAAAAACCTGTAGATAATGTTGCTGGTAAAAATTTAATTTCATGTTTTTTAAGTAGGCTGTCAGATTTCTCTAGATGCTGTAAGTCATGAGTTTTAAAAATAATTTCTTTTTTTTTTAAAGAGATGAATAAAGTTTTGTCTGTAGTTTGTAGTTTCAATGTCTTCTCTGAGTGCCTAATGTAATGTGGAAACTAGAGGTTTGCTTCTAAATCTGCCCTTTGTCAGAATAGGACTCTACAGAACTGAATAAGCTTTAATGTGTCCCTTAAACTAATTAAAACCGGCATCAGCGGTGTGTAATGACAAGTTAAGCCGGTCTTGAGTAAAATATTGTAGCGTTTTTCGGAGTGCAACTTCTCTGCGCGGATTCAAGCGCGAGACCGACACCGTTTAACAGGAATCAATGCTCTTTATTTCGCACATGCGCTTACGACCACTTTGACACTGGCAGTGCAAAGAACTGACAAGTACACAGAAACACACAGTAAGCCCTCACGCCCGCGGTGAGGGAACAGAACCTCGCCCAAACAAACTCATATTACGAAGACAAACAATACAACATATTTGCCTTCAACAATAAACACAACCGGCACACAGAACACGCTATATACACGGTTAGAGTCCCGGGAGCCAGGCTTCCCAGCAGCCCCCGCGGGGATGGCTTTAGCCCATTGGCGGGGGAAGCGCTCCTAGCCATCCCCGCTACAATATGTAAAACATGGCTTTTAAAATTTATTTTAATTATAAACTTCAGTCAGTCTGGGCTATAGCCAGACCAATTGACATTTGGAGAGGAAAAAATAAATATTTCTGAAATATCTTCTTTTGAAATGAAAAGTTAATTTGTAATTTAAATTGCCTAGGCAGGTTTGGGGTTAGGATAAGGTACGGAAAAAGAACTTCAGCGTTCTACACTTGAACAGAGTGATTCCTGCTGTGCAGGTTGGGAACATCTGGATTCCTGGTACAGTTTCTCCAGGGGTTTGTGCCGTGAGCGGTTACGCCTGTAATAAAGCCGTTTAAACGATAAGATCGAAAACTGACCTAAACTGGATACAGAACCCATTTTAATGATATTCTTCAATGCTTCCCGTAGTGCTCGATGCTGTGACAAATTGATACCCTGCTAAGTCCTCTTGGTACTAGCAGTTTGTCTCAAAGACCATTAAGATACAGATGTTAAGTCTTGATGTTGAAATCAGCAATTTTATACTTTGAACTATTTTATGACATAAAAACTAATTTGTTGATGCAATGCATGATTCCAATTAATCAGTAGTTGCAACATCTTTAATCTGTTGTAACCTTTTTATTGACCCTGGACCTCGTGGAAGGGCGTTTTACAACTTGGGCCAGACTTGAACTTTCTAGTTTTATATGTTTTGGTCGTCTTAGGAGAAACAATGGTTATATAACGTGGGGAAACGTAATGACTGGAGATTTGTGGAGTGAGAATGGCCAATTCTAAGATGTAAAAAAAATAATTACATGACTCATGTTTGAAGAAATATCCGATTATTAATGTTTAACAGAAGCCATGCAAGTGCAGATCATGTGATGCAGCTGACACTATAACTACTGAGCTCACTTTGCTTGCTGCTGGAATAACTCTTTCTTGAATTACACGGCTATTTATTTTGATTTACAACCACCACAAGGTAAGTAAATTATGATGTATATCATTTTAATAAATTAGAAGTTTCCAGGAGATAAACAAAAGCAAACTCTTCCATTAGATGTTGTGTTAACAGAGAAGATTAGTTGAGATATATTTCTTACATATTTCAAGAGAAAGAATAGAAGTGTATTATAAAAACATAGTTATATTTTAAATGAAACGGTATACATGTAACGTGCCAAATAGACAATCTTTTGGTTGTAGGGAAAATGATTGAAGGTAGACTTTGACCTACATGCATCATTACAGGAAGTAGCTGTGTAAATAGTTTATTTCTCTGTAATTTTTGCTGTTATTTGAAATGTTTGAAATACAGCACATCAGTGTAAAATAGCAAAATTTTCTTTGACGGTTCTTGTAGAGAATTGTGAAATTGGATTGTATTTTACATTGGTACACTGCTCACCTGATACCGTCATCGCCCAACATCGACATTAGATTCCGCTTAGCCACATTTCATCCTTTCGTTAAAAGGTTATTGTGCGACATGGACAAAAACGATGCCTGGATTCAACAGCCGCCCCCACCGTATGCCCCCCCTGAAAACCCCGGCCACCCTGCAATTAACACAGGCTTCCAAGAAACTCAGGGAAACATCTCTGTCATTTCCCCTGCCTATGGATATGACAATATGGGGCAGCATACAGACCTACCCCCCGACGCCCCGCCGGAGTATCCCCAAGCCTTTGAGGACAGTAACTGCTTCTCCGATGCAACAGTAAGAAGAGGTGAGGGATTTGTGTTTGATCTGTCAAACAAAGAACACGATATATTATATTTTATTATAACTGTAGCCTACACCACTTTGCGATATGTTATATTTTATTAGAACTGTAACCTACACCACTTTGGGATATGTTATATATTATTAGAACTGTAACCTACACCACTTTGGGATATGTTATATATTATTAGAACTGTAACCTACACCACATTGGGATATATTATATTTTATTAGAACTGTAGCCTACACCACTTTGGGATATGTTATATATTATTAGAACTGTAACCTACACCACTTTGGGATATATTATATTTTATTAGAACTGTAGCCTACACCACTTTGGGATATATTATATTTTATTAGAACTGTAACCTACACCAAATTGTGATATATTATATATTATTAGAACTGTAACCTACACCACTTTGGGATATATTATATATTATTAGAACTGTAACCTACACCACTTTGGGATATATTATATTTTATTAGAACTGTAGCCTACACCACTTTGGGATATATTATATTTTATTAGAACTGTAACCTACACCAAATTGGGATATATTATATATTATTAGAACTGTAGCCTACACCACTTTGGGATATATTATATATTATTAGAACTGTAGCCTACACCACTATTTGCATGAATACATTTTACCATTCAAAACAAATTAGAGTTGTTGTCTTGCCGGATTTTTTGTCTTATTATTTAAAGGGGTTATTGTGACAAGAGATGCTTATGGAACTGAGGATTGCAACAATGAATTGCCTGATAAAAAAACGCTCATAACCGTAGATTTCTTGCTTCAGGTTTTGTGAGGAAGGTCTATTTAATCCTGATGGTTCAGTTGCTGCTCACGACAGGGATCATCTGTGCTTTTCTCTACTGGTATGTGATTCAGTGCTTTTCTCTACCAGTATGTGATTCAGTGCTTTTCTCTACCGGTATGTGATTCAGTGCTTTTCTCTACCGGTATGTGATTCAGTGCTTTTCTCTACCGGTATGTGATTCAGTGCTTTTCTCTACCGGTATGTGATTCTTTGTGCAATGTTTTTTCATGGCCATCTGACTTTAATATCGCTCTACAACCAAAAAAAAAAAAGATATATCATAGCCTCTCTGCTCTCTTTTCATTATCCAGAGGTAATATTTAAAAGAAAATGATGGTTGCAACTTTAAAAGATCCCTTATTATTAATTATTGTGGGCCTACATTGAAAAGGTAATTTACTAGAATGTAATACAATGTAATTGATTGATTGATCTCCTTAGGCAGACACTTAAGAAGTGGACTATATCTTCATCCTGGTTTACATTCACAGTGATGTAAGTGCTGGGTGGTGATTGACTCAACAAATTGTGTGGTGACTAGTTGTTCCTGTTCAGATCTATTTAGCCCTGTTAATCAACTGAGATATTTCTTTGTAAACAGGGGTGTGGCGTTTGCTTTTATCTTGATATTAAGTTGTTGTGGTAATGTGCGGAGAAAGGTGCCACTTAACTTCATCCTTCTTGGATTGTTTGTAAGTATCAGAACCTTCAGACACAGCTTTGTTACACACGCATGGCCACACTTTACAGTACTCTAGTTTAACCCATCCTCTGTCTATACAGACAATTGTAGAAGGTCTGATGCTTGGATCGCTGACAGTGTGAGTATGTTTGAAGCAAGGGTTTCTACTGTTTGTTGAGATAATTATTGACTATCTACATTGTGTTGAAAGCAAGAATATCTGTGATGCCGCATACAATGAATGCTTCCCAGATACTCACTTAGACTGACTGACTCACTCACTGCAGGGAAAATGGGTTCATACCCTATAAACTGTTAGAAAAAGCCAATTTAATTAAATACATTTTTAATATTATCATAATAACTACATTTGGTTGGGACCTAATAAAAACTTTGACAACCTGCTAATTGCATTTAATAACATAGTATTTTCTTATTTTCGTAATGGATAATGCCTATTATCCTTTTATTTCTATTTCTCTTGATGTTGAAAACGGTTTGCCTGTTTTACAGGTATTATGAAGCAGATGCTGTTCTGTGGGCTGTGGGTGCGACTGCCCTGGTTTCCTTTGCTCTGAGCGTCTTTGCTATGCAGTCAAAAGTGAGTAAGGTTTTTAATCGACAGCCGTCACACATCAGATGGAAAAGCAAGGTCAAAATGGAACAAATTCTGTGTAGTGATCACCGTCACATCCACTAGCACTCACAGTATTAACACTCCGCTTGTTTTATTTTAGTGGGACTTCACGGCAGTGAGCGGGTCCCTGTGGGCGATAGGCTGGACGCTACTATCGTTTGGACTGTTGTGTGCAATCATGCGATCACAGGTGCGTTCAGTGTAATTTGAACCTGTTCAGGTACTTGAACACACCGACTCGCTGAATGTTGAAGATAAATGAATTTTTATGAGTGGTTTAATCCTTCCCTGGCAGTCTTGTGGGGTGTTTTCTTCATTTTAAAAAGTCTATAAACGGGAATAAGTATTTCTCTTTTCTCTTTCACTGACAGTATCTGTACATTGTATACGCGTCGCTCGGCACGCTGGTCTTCTCTCTTGTAAGTACATACAGCTATGGATATGCATAATACCTAAACATCACAGTATAAGGATTCAATTTCTACAGATTTCAAATTCTATTAATTTTCAGTGAAAATATTAATGAATTATAGGTTAATATATGTCCAGTGATAGGTAATCACCTCCAATAAAACCCTTTTTCACTCACCCGCGATGAACCGAAACTCAGATAATGATCTGTTGTCTATGCCCTCAGTACCTGGTGATGGATACACAACTTCTTCTGGGTGGCAAACACCGCTACTCCGTCACTCCGGAGGAATACATCTTTGCAGTGCTCAACCTGTACCTGGACGTAGTTACTCTTTTTCTTTTTATACTTCAACTTATTGGACTGAGGCGTTGATATATTATCTTCCAATGCAGACATTGTTCCTGCCGTCCACATTATTTATATGACCACACTTCGCTACAAGTCCAAGGTAAATTCCCGGGCGTAACTGTTCAACTCTGATTCAGTGTTCGATACCTGTGTGTATGAGCTCTCATTTATGTTCTTAAAGTAAAAATGTCTTTAGTATGGACTAACGAGTTTTATGAAAAAACTGAATTGCTTTTTAATGCCATTATTAACTTGAAAGATATCAATATTTACACTTAACAATATGAACTCTGCATAAATTAAGTATAATGTAAATAGGATTTGTTTCATTGTACATCGTATTGTTTATTTAACAGTCTGTGCAATTCAGCTAATTCATTTACAAAAAATGTTTCAGTTCAGTGGTTTTCTCTGTGACCAATTAAACATACCTGCCAAAAGAATGCATCTCCCTTCTGATTGGCTAATCAGCAGTAAACTAGGTTTAACATTAAGCAATAAAATCAAGAAATGTTCCTCTTCTGTTATCTTGGTCTTCAGTGATTTTTAAAATTCACGTTGCAGATAATATTAGGCTAATATTTTAGCAGCTAACAGAATAAGGGCAGTGTTGAACGCATTCACGTACGATCTTACATGGCTTTGTGTCAAAATGAGTATCTTAACTGACATGACGAATTCTAGAGTGTAGCATCACACGTAGAACACGTGGAACAGAGACAGTGTTATTTGTTCTTTTTTAAATCAGAGAATTAGAGTAACGACTAACACTGAGCCAGCCCTTTTCCAATTCTGGATATTTTAAGCGTTTCATTTTTTAAACTTGTGAACAGGGTGGTGTACACGCAATAAAAATGTATACATTTCACCACTATGGATTTTGCATTTTGTGGACATTGAATGCAATTAGAAAATCCAATGTTTCACCAGAAAAGATAATTTTATAAGCATATTTTACACACTAACCATTAGGTGGAAAAATAAAATCAGAAAATATCAGAAATGTTTAACCATGTAACTCAGAAATAACTTCATTTCAAAGGGAATATAATATCAGTAAACTTGAAAAGAAAGAGGATGCAGCAAATAAAATTTTATGCAGTTTTTAATGAGGAAACGGCACTGATACGCTTTATTGGCTAGACGTTAAATTAACTCTTGTTTCCATACAAACTGGGAATGTATCATTTTAGACTATGAAAGTGCAAATAGCATTTCAAGGTTAAGTTGTTTAAAAAAATGTCACTGGGTTAAAAAATATGCAATTTTTCTTAAGGAATTTGCCATAACAATTACAATTCTGCACTGGTGCTAATTTAATTGAATATTACCCATTTCATGCATGGCATACATTTATACAGAAAACAGCAATGACTGAACATTCCACATATTCCGTACACAGCATTCTTACACAATTACCCTTCATCAAAGCAAAATCTTGCCAAGTCTAGCCCGTTTGTGTGGCATGTCTAATTATTTTGAAAACGCTCACAAAGTTGTTTTCAGATAAATCTAAACATTTCGTATCTGAGGCAACTTGTCGCCTCTCTATTTTGCCATATCTAAGGAAATCCGTAGACCGAATTGAAATCAATTCAAGTTTTTTGGCTCATTTGGGACCAAAATTGTTATGTCCTGCATCATATAAGAGTAGAGTGCACACAACAAACACCACATGCGTGTTTCCCTGTCACCAATCACCAAGCACACATTGTCTGTGCATATTATAAGACCATAAATAAAAAGAATTAAAACAATATTTTCTCTATGATTTGAAATAAAAATGACTCACAACGCATTTGGCTGTCGTTATCTAAAACCAGTATGCAATACAAAATATTCTAGAAATATTCTAACATGCTAAAGAGAGGCTTAGAATGAATACAAAATACTAACCTTTGTAAATGAACATCAAATTTCATGTCTTTTTACACATTGTCAATGAAGTTCTCAAGAAACTTGGCAATAAATTTTAAAAGTTTACATAAAGGCACAATAATGAATTGCGTAGAAGAACCATTTCAAGGTAACTGTTGGTGTCTCAGTCTTCCTGAATTGCAAACTACTATTTAAGCTAGGGCCCTCTTTTCCATACGCCATTGGCTTATTACAACGTTTAAGTAATGAAAAGGAAGTCACGATAATTAATCTGACTGCAATTTTATTATTTCTAGCCTGCATACAAAGTCTATCCATCAAATATTCATAATGGTGGTTGACAAATCAGCAACCAGAAAAGCCCCTAAATAAAAACAATATGCGGTGGAATATCACCTGGATAGCTGTGTTCATTGGCTCACATGCTTATTTGAAGTGAACACTGCGAGACGATTGGCCAAAAAAGAGAAATGAAAACTGGGTCCTTTCTCATCTGCTCCCTATATCAACTTCACTACTACTGGAACAGCGCTGCTAATCTAACACAGTTTCTTTTAAATAAAAGCAAAGCGTCCCATTCCCCCTCTTCCATCTCAAATATCATTTGAAGTCATTTGAATCCAACAACCCATATAGTCTAGCGTTGCGCATCCGGGTAGCAAGCCGGCTAGGAGTTGTGAGGATGATTGTGATACTCCACAGTAGGTTAAAAATAAGAGTGTTTCATTTTATTTTCAATGTTAGGTTAAGACACTAAGCAAACATCAGCTAGCCAAGTATACTCTGGGGACAGACTAGCCATTTTATTCTAGAACTCGACCGTTAGTTTGGTAGTGTTCCTTTCCGCTAGCCTAAACAATAAATATATTAATATATCTATGAAAATCTGAAATTAAATATAACACAATCTAAGGATCATATTACTAAACATGTTTAAATGTAGATAAAAATGTTGCACTGTGTTTTGTTTGACTCAAAAGAATGGCGGTTACCTGGAATTATCATGGTTATTTTTAACAGGACAGATCAATCAACTCAACCGTTTACTTTTAATAGTATAACCAGCAGCCTTATTATCAGTTAAAAATGTTTACAACATTTATTACATTTCTCAGTTCATTACATGGGTTTTTTTGTTTTTTTAAGCGTCACTTTTAGGGAACCGTGTCTTGTCTTCGTAAATGCCACACATGATTGACAAATATGCATTATATCTTTAGTGGGTAACGTGGAAAAAGTCTGACTGGTTCTTATCAATGCAGGCACAATTTGCATCTAGAGGCAGATTATGCTTACACTTGTTACAGGTTGGCACAAATCTAGGCAGATATGAATGGAACCGAGAACAATCTTCCCGTGACTCCGCTCGGGCCAGTGCTCCACAGCACTACGCTGAAACAATATTGTTTTTTGGGACACGCCTCCACTCACATCCCAGAGAGGCACTGCTTGATTGGGGACAGGAGGAGTGCATTTCTTACAAAAAAAAACAACAACAAAAAAACCTTAAAAAAACCAAGCACTCCGATATCCATATTCCACACAGCACAAGGGATACCAAGATGCTACTCCTATTCTCAATAGTTTACAGTACTCTGAACTCGGGGGGAGGTCTCTGAAATGCAATACAATTCCTTTCCCTTCTATGCAGCGTACTTTGCATCACAACAGACAACACCTCTGTAGCAATGGAACGCCTTTTTTTT
>JAOVYW010000326.1:0-15554 GCA_025775045.1 Hiodon tergisus | reverse complement strand
CATATTAAGACATATTAAGACATATTAAGACATATTAAGACATATTAAGTATTTTATAAAAAATATGACAAATTATAAATCCCATTGATGTTGTGAGAAACCCTCCCAGGGCTCACTCTAAAAACAGGAAACAACTTAATATCTCTACTATTATGACATGCCTAAATTTGCTGCACACATTTGCTTTCCAATTGTTCCTACAAATTTAGTTTTTGATCTGCTGCAGCTTTTGGAGGTGATATCTGGCTGGTGAGTTGCCTTTTGGCACTGTCCCCGCCTCGAGTCTTAAGTTCTGTTAGGATGTTCGATAGGGAATCGGCAATCATACGTGGGCAGACTCTGTTTTTTAATCGTTCAGAACAGAAAGCCACAAAAACTATTTGTCATCTGTGAGTGATTATAGGGTTCTGATCCCTTTAGGCATCAACAGTTTTTACGTTTTTATGCTGGTATAGACAGATATGTTTTTCTTCTTTCCCAGACTGCATCAATTTATAAAGGCATAAAACTTTAATCACTCAAACCCACTTTTGCAATGATTAGAAACAGTTGAGGAATTTAATAACCCCCCACCCCCTTCCCTCCAATGCCTGTTGTGCCACCAAACACAATCAACTTCCTACTCATACCTGAAATAATGCAAGAGGAATATGGAATATTGCAGTGAATTAAGGACCTTTCACAGCACACTCTTCCATTGGTGCAGATCAGATGCTTGGAAGAGTAAAAATGCTTACAGATGTCTAATAAATTGGAGTGCTGAGAGGGTAACACTATCAGGGTTCAACCAATGAGCATCAGTGAACTGTCATTTAACAAACATTTCATTTTTCCATTACAGTGTTACAAAGTCAGTGTGCAAAGGTTGGGGCATATCAATGACCTTAATATTTTTGTTTTTTTTGTTTTTTTAATGAACAAGGTTGTGCTACTAAGTTGCTCAGGACTCTACAGAAGGACCTGATATTGGTTAAAAACATTTTGTATTCACTTCAATATTCATTATGAAGGTAATGAAACTTTTCCTGTCTAACACCCTTACTCTGTCACGACGTGATTCAATATTAAACTGGAAAGTAATGGAATTGGATATGGTGAATTTAAAGGACTACAGCACATGTGTTCTTTCATTGAATGAAAATGGTTGGAATATTACTTTTGAGGTATGTGGGGGTTTCATTTAGAATGAATGAAGGATCAGATAAATGGATGTCGCCAGGCTTTTGTCAATTTGTGAGCCGTTTTGGATTTGAATTTTAATATAAATGAGTGTTTAGGATGGTTCTCATTTTATTTTCAGTGTTCTTTGTGGACCGAGATCAGTTTCTTTATGTACTTTGTTTTCTTGTCGTTTTGCTCACCCCTAATTCCATTCATTTTATTTCTGTTAGCTCTTCTGCGATTAGAATTTTTCTTTTCTTGGGCTCAAGTATATTTTTCCATTTATGACGGGTAGTCTAATTTATCTGAGCAGGAAATTGGATTCACTCTCCTTAGTTGTCAGGAGTGAGTGATTTAAAACCGATTCCAATTGAAGTTCCCTAAAGAGAAAAGCTGTAATATCACATATCCCTCCCATATAGTTTCTATAGTTTATGTATAACTAATCATCTTAATAAAAGTTTTTATGAAGCAATGCTCGAGATTATATATTTGTCTGTATTGAGATGATTTTTAAGACAAAGCGTTTCCAAAATCAATTTTTATAAATATTATTCAGTATATGCCACTTATTACACTTAACATTATTCCCCAAAACCCAGAATTCTGAGCTGTACGTCAAATTGCATGAAGGCGCAAAGCGTCATAGGAACTGGGTACTGAGAGGATACAGCCACAGGAAAGGGGTTATCAATGAAATTTAAAAAAACTCCTTGTACTCCATCACATTCTGGAATTTAGATTCAAACTTTCCCCTCAGTCCCACCATGGCTTCCACAAATGCCCTGTAGTTGAAGTGCTCCAATAGTTCTGGGTCATCTGTGGTGACTGCTCTCCGTTTTGGGAAGGGAACAAGATCTTTGTCGTTTGTTGTTTCTGTTTCGGAATGCTTCAGCCACATGTGTTCAGGTGGCACGTGATGTCACTTAAGAGGGCCAATCTAATAACCCACTCTGGGCTGTCTGACTCGGAACTTGCGGATTTCTGAGAAGAGGTTTAGAAAGTGCTCTGTCGCGAGATGCATCCATTGGTCTCCGTACACCGTTTCGTATTCATCCAGGAACTGACGATGATTCAGTGCAATTGAGACTTGCATTCAGTGCATTTTGCATTTAGTTGGGTTTTTTTTTTTTTTTTTGATAGTGCCTCTGGTATATTTGGCGATGAAAAGTTGGGTAATTTTTTTTTTGTCTTTCCACATCAGACCAAAAAGGCCCTTCTCCTTCCCCACACATGTTGGGGCGCCTTCCTTGCATACAGCTGCGAGACTTGACCAGTAAAACATTTTTAGAAGGACATTCAAGATGTCCTCTCCTAGTTTGGCATGGCAGTAAGCATGACATGAATCTAAATAAATCTTTTGGGGACCTGACCCAACGTCATATGTCTGTGCTTTTGTCCACCGCAATGGAGAAACTGCTATAGTGCTGCTGATCCGCTATTAACTGGTTTCTAATGTCATTCCCAATGTCTTCCATCCGCCACGTTATATTCAGATCAGATAACTGCAGACCTTTGGTCTGCTTTATAATAGTCTCTTTGTTCGGCATACAATATTTCTATTGTACGCAAAGAAACACTCCATTACCATCTCTGCATCAGAAAAGGTTATTTATTATTACTTTTTAAATTTGCTTTTGCTAAAATCCATGCAATCTCAACTGATGCCTTTGTCAACATTCAGCTGTGGAGTTGGAGTTTTTGTTGTTCACCAAGCAAAGCTGTAAGCTGCTCAGTTTACAGGGGTTACTTCCAGGTGATGAACGCATCATTGAACTTCAAATGCATGGTTTGGGAATGCCGTTCCAAATGACTACCTTTGAAGCAGTGCAGGTTTTCATATATTAAACAAAGTGTCCAGGTCGCTTGGAACTTTCTATTTTCATCTTGAATGGCCCGTATCATTTTCTTTTCGGTAACAACTCTTCATTTTTATTTGCATGGTGGTAAGGTTGTTGTTCATTTCCGGACTGTTTTCTGTTGCGCGGTTGTTTCTTAGATTACCTCCTTCACCTTCGCCTCAAAACAAGAGCAGCAGTAGCGAGATACATTTTTCTGTCAGTAATCCTGTAATGTCATATACCACTCACTTTTGTCATTGGAGGTGGTGAATTTTAATTAGACGGCTACCTATTTAGAAAAGCTGTTGGTGATTATAATGGTGGTGTGCGGTATTTTTTTATGTCGGATACAGCGTTATGAAACGTATAAAACATTTCTAATAGTAGAGTTTTTACATAGTTAAACGGCATTACAATTTGCAAATTAAGGGTGGTGTATCTATCTCTACTCTTGTATCCGTCTGGATGGCTGTCTTATTGCAATGTTTGTAGAGCTGAATAGAAAATGTAGTTTTTGTGATGTTGAACCTGTGATGCATTTAGTTTTTAGTTGTAATCTTGCCCATATATTTTGGAAGGACTTGGTGGAACATATAGTTGTTACAACTGGTCATACAATTAATTAATTGAATGTAAAGATGTTATTACTTATTTTGAAAATGAAAGTTCCCTGAAGTTTATTATCAACGTTATGATCTTTATAGGCATATTTCATACCTACAAAACAAAGCTTATGAAATCTAAACCCTGATTTAATCTGATTTATTTAACAGGTTCCCATACATTCAGAAAAAGTGCATCAACCTTAAACGTGTAAAAGTATGGCTCTGTGTATGTGTTAAAATATTGTTTTTATGTTTGTAATGTGTCTGAATCTCTGTATTAATAATTTATGTTAAAGTAAAATAGTTAATAAGAATAATTATAATAGTAGGGCAATAAATATATCTGTTAAGGACTAAAATATGTTACAGTATCATATATGATGGGAAGCATTTTTTAGCAGACACTGAATAAATATATTGTAAATAGGAAAAAGCTTGCTTAAATTAGTCAGATCACCGTTAGTACAGTATAACTGGTAGGTATATGGTAGGTGTGTGAAAGGCCAATCCTTGCGGGCCACTGTATCACTTTCTGCTTTGATACGTACTCAGACCGGGCCCCATATCTTTGATGACTGCTCCAATTACAGGGATTTTATCAGTGTTTCTATCAAGTTGCCTCACCATGTCTGCACATCCGCCGTTAAATGCAGGATTTCAAAGAAAAGGACGGTCCCGGAGCCTCCCGTCGCACACAAAAGGCCTATTGAGACAGGCTCAAGGGTCCCTGAGGAGTACAGTGCTAATGAAAGACTGAAACACTTTTTCAAGGACTTTAGAGGCTAACCTTGGGAATGAAACTGGACATCTCTGAGGTTAATTGTTCACAGGGCTGTAGCTCAGCCTTCTCAGTGGACCACCTCATGTTGCCACACGTTTAGATTCTTGTGATAAGAAACCTGTTTGAAATGTTGGTCTTTTATAGCAAAGCCAGCTGAATGGCTAGCACGGACATTTAGATCGCAACGTTGATGCCATCCAATGCACTAATTGGCATGCTGCGCTTTATTTAGAAAAAGATTTGTTCCTTTGGCCGGCTTACGCCATGCCAGGAATGTCAAAGTCCATACCTTACATGCTGCTGGTTTTTGTTTTAAGTCGGCACTTCAATTGGGTTAGAAGCGGTCTTTTCTCTGCTCTGTTGGGTTTGCGCAGTGGCGACAGTAATGACGATAATTTGGGTGGTGTTTTGATTACTTGACACACCTGCTCTAGGTGTTCAAATCTCATTAAACTGTATAGCCGTTAGCTGAAACCTTAAAATGGCTCCAAAATAAGTTTCTCATCAGTTTTTACATCCCTGCACCAATAATTACATATGCTTTAAGGCTGAATTACGTGCCTGCTGCTTTCATATTTAATGCATTGTTATGTAAAAGTCCTTGGGTGATTTATTGCTCGCAATAGTAGTTTTATGAGTATGAAAATCTTCATTTAAGTTGCAGATCTGGGGGCAAGGGTTTGCCGTCCCTGATCTAATAGAGCGACAGGACGATGCAGTGACCATTTGTTCAGCTCCGAGGGTTAATATTTAACAATGATTTGACAGTCACTTGCCCTTTTCCCTTTTAAGAAATGTCTTCTGGCACCCACTGGTAGTGGGTCATTAATTCTGCTTTGTAAACTCTGTGGAAAGTGATTGATGTTGCGTTGATGCAGCAACGATTGAACGGATTAGGTGTTTTCCTACTCTTCCTCCCCGTTTAACTTTTGTTCCTATGGTGTAAAACGGGCTTGCAAGGACCGCAAAGAACATTTTCTATATTGGCTGATTATGGAAAATCTCTGCCTGGGTTGTGACGCATTTGTCCTCCCGGCTAAATGTGGACGTGCCCCAGGTAACCATTAGATGCATTTTAAAAGCTGATTTCTCAAATGCACATTATTGCCTAAATAAAGGAGTATTAATGGAAACATTAGCTAATGTGATTTCCTACTCAAATGTATGCGTCATGGCATGGTTTTCATCATAAACCAGCCATATATCTGGAATGGCAGAAAAAAGATTAAAATGTGGAGCTACCCTTTTACTATCTAGTTGGTGCCACCCCCCAAGGCTAAGAGCAAGCCCTGCTCATAGCAGTTGTACAAAGGATTAAGTGAAGAGCGGAAATACAGTCAATTACATTTTGATTTGTGGCAGGTGGGTACTTTTTGCTGAAGAAGGCACCAGCTTCAGTTGACTAAGCTAATTAGTCACAAGACGGGTAAAAACTCTTCCAGTGGTGATATTCTAGAGGCTTCTGGGCCTGATGGCAGCCTCAGCATCATAGCCCCTACTACAGGTGTGGTTCAATCTCAAGGCTCCTCCCCCAGTGTTGAATCAATGTTGCAAGATCAGACTATTCAGGTTGCCTTCAGAAACACTTTGATGGTGGAAACAACCCTCACACTTAGGTGTATAGCTAGGAGCGGCCACAAGGAGAGAGGTGATCACCACAGATGCCTTCTGCTACAGTGGCATGTGGAATGCAGGCAGTATTTTTGAGCCTGCAGCCCTTTTTGTGGGTCAAGGGGATGCCCATCCTTGTCTGGATAGATAACATGATTGTTGTGTCTTACATCAACCACCCAGGTGGCATTAAATCACCCAGACTCCGGCGTCTGGTGACCAAGATTCTGCACCCTAGATTGGGACACCTCCTCTCTCTCTCTGTGCAGACATTTTTTCTGCATGTCTCCTCTATGCATTTCCACTGGTGATGCTGCTTCTATTCTGCCTAGTAAAGATCAGGAAGGAACAGACCAAAGTGTTAATGGTGGCACCATGTTAGTCAAGGAGACTTAGGTGAGTAGCTCCTGTGGGAACTGCCCGATCGCAGCAACCTTCAGAGCACTCTTTGGCACCACAGCCCATGGGTTTGGCCCTTGAACGGTTCCGGCTTAGCCGTCTAGGCTTTTCTGAAAAGGTAATTGACACCTTGCAGAATGCTAGGGCAGCCTCCACCTGTTCCCAGTATGGTGACAAGTAGTGTGTTCTAACAGTGGTGTGGGGCGCTGTATGGAGATGCAACCTATTATTCCATGGAACTGATGCTGCACGTCTTGCAGAACCTGCTTGATGAAGGCACGTCACCTTCCACACTGCATTTGCCTCCACTCCACAAGTTTCCGGTTGCCTGCTTCGTGTTGCTTGAAAATCTACCAATGGTGTTTTAGCTCCGTCTTATCTGCCTATCTTGCCCATCTCGTATTCCTGTGAGTGTGGATGTATGACATTGGAAGCCTGCTTTTTGAGCCAGACAACATCCTAAAATCTGCCTGCGTTTCCGTAGTAATTTGCAAAAAGAGCTGCGAGTGTCAGGTCATCTGCAGGGCTAATCCAGTAGATTTGATTTGGCACCAAGGCTGTAATTCAGTCTGATGTTTGATGAGAACATTGGGTGTCTGAGAAGCCTAAGCATGGTAGAGTTGTTAATATAACAATAGACAATATGTGCAGGTATTGGCGGGTGTGACGGTAAAGGCACTACATAGCTTCCTTTGTCTTGAACCTTTTTTTGTTTTTTAAAACTCTGGGTCCATTTCCTGTTTTGAAATGAGATATCTCGACATCTTGATATCAGTTGGTGAAACGAGGTACGCCCTTCAGTGATGACGTCTTTTATAGTTTCTTTTTTCCCCTAGACAGACGCTCCCTTAAAGGCTCTTCCCAGTGACACATTAGCAATTTCAACAGCCTTGGTCCCTGAAGCAGCTGCAAATCACGTACCAACAATTACACCCTCCTTAAAGTCACTGAGTCACCACATGCAGCCATGCTGGCTCAAATGCCTGCTTACTCAATGATAAGATTGCTGGCCTGAGAATTCAGTCTTTCACGCTGTATTCCGCTGGGTGTAGCGGCTACGTGCATGTTTCAAGTCTGCATGCGTGTTTCAACTGGAGCCAAGTGCACCTTGGCGTTTTCATGTTTTCGTATGTTTGTAATTGATTTATGATTGGAATTATTTTACTTGCATAGTTTCTTCTTAAAAATTGGATTAATACATTTGTCTCTATTGCATTTTAATGCATGAAATGCCTAAGCAGAAGATTTTGTGAACCGTTGTATTGCAATTGTATTTCCCCTAGCAGGGGGAACAATTAATAGAGTAAAATAATTCTGCTCATTTTATTTTAATTCCCGTTTATATGACCAAGTAGAGGCCTTGTTTAGTGAAATGTAGTCATTTCTAGATATTAAATATTTACCAGTTAGAGTTAATATTTTGTGCCAGGTCCCACTACTTACTTAAGCGCATCTATCTATCAATATATAGGCTATATGGCTTTTTTGTACTTGAAGAATATCAAGGACAGAAAAGCTGTAGTTGGCAAAACTGTGATGCAGGAGTCTGTACAAATTATTCATGACATCATTCATGATTCATCAGTAAGTGGCTGGAAAGAAAAATCTAGGTTTGTTGGCCACGTTCATCCCTTTAAAAGGGCAGTCCATACCGTATTTCTCGAACAAAAGCAGGTCAAATGGAAATCGTTCTAATGCTTGGAGTCAGCTCACATTGGACAGACAGCCCACCAGTAAATGTGCTACTTTCTGCGCATGGAACATAGCTGGTGGACCAGATGGAATATATTCCAAATTTCTGTTGTAAGAATGCACAAGTTTTGGATTTTGGGCATTGATTTCGAAGGTTCATGGGGGGGGGGACGGCAACATGGGGTGGTGGTTTATGTGGGACAGAGCCTTAATTCCCCTTTCTCAGTAAGACTTTGGAAAGGACAGTCCTAAACATGAAGAAGCATTGGCATTAGAAATGAGCTGCAGACACTGCCTGTTCCATGTAGTCAAAGGGAAAGGAGCGGACTAAAGTGGAAGTGGGTTCCGCGTAGGGAAAGGGAAAGGAGACGATTAAATTGGAAGTGGGTTCCGCGTAGGCAAAGGGAAAGGAGACGACTAAATTGGAAGTGGGTTCCGCGTAGGCAAAGGGAAAGGAGACGATTAAATTGGAAGTGGGTTCCGCGTAGGCAAAGGGAAAGAGGCGACTAAAGTGGAGCCATTATTTAAATGAGGGCAGACAATTTTTCATTGTTTCTCCATCTTAATGCATTCTCTTTTGTCCACATTCAATTCCCGCCCAGGTCTGGAGGAAGAAGTAAGATTAGATTCATTGTATTGGGGAACCATGCTTTTAAGTAGTGTTAACTGCTTGCTTATAGCCTCTTCTTAGTGAGGAGTGACATTCAGGTCATTATATTGTTTCTAATGATGGATCACCAAGTTTTTTATTTTTTTATTTTTTACAATTGATGTTCCAGAGATTTGTATTTGTCACCCTTAATCTGAAAGCACTTTAGAGTGAGAGGAGGCCTTACCCATTATCTGTGTTAATGGCCCCACAGATTCTGATTATAAGACGTGAATGAGAACATATGGGAGATGTGAATAAACTTTGCCTCCTCAGCTAGTATTATAAGATGCTTTTAATATTATGTCTTGATAGTGTGCAGAGATGGCAAAGAGAGTTATCCAACTATAACCGGAGACCTTGAGACCTTATTGTTATATAATATAGGTAAAATATCTGTAATAACCGTTGATGTAATTTGATGGAGCCTGTCGGGAGACATTTGGAGATGCTAAAGTGTAATAAGATTAGAAGTTCTAGGGTTCCATTTTGACCTAGACCAGTGGTAGCGCATTAGGGAGGTGGATTTGTTCCAGAAACAGGTTTATTCTGTTGCACTATCACTGGGAACGACTTGAAGCACTACAGGAAATCGACTTTTGCCAAGCGGGGCGTTGGGTGGGACAATGCACAGTGCTTTTTGCAATGTTAGACTAGATTTAGCACCTGCTTCTCTGCCGGGTCTCTTAGCGTAGTCGAAAAGGGCTATTGATGGTGCTATTGCCATATATTTACAGTCCAACTCTCACACAAGTATCTGTATAATGAAATAGTATTCTGCTTCTCATGTACTCACCACACAATCAATGACATCATCCTACACCCCTAACCCCTAAGGTAAGTCTTGTTTGAAGAAGGAAAACGCATGTGAAGTTAAGCCATATATAGTGTCCCTGTTAAAAGCAGCTATAATCAGTAAACCCAAGTCTTTTAACTTTTTATTTATTTATTTTTAGTTTGTATTTTTATTTTTTACAGTGTAGGACTGGGTTAACGGTGCATTTGTCTTCAATTGGCAAATGGACAACTAGCAGCAACTGAATCCTTTGCCATATCTAAAATAGCAGTTTTGTCATGTCGCTAACTCATTGCTTCTTAAAGGGGAGAACGTAGGTCCTCCAATTGGTTATTGTTGTAACTACACCCTTACTTTCCCTATGTATGTTGATTACTAGATTAAGCCAACCTTTTTTCCAGTGTAAAGGCATAGCACTACCAAAACAGTGCCCCTAGTCTTTAAAGTGCCTGTCTACCTTCTTGCTGCGCATCTTAAGAGACGCATTTCAATTTTCTCCCCAGCGGGATGGATTTGGTTATAATCTGCCCATTTTTTTTGCACAGCTTGGGCATTAAAGACATAACTGTCCTCAAGAGAGGGAAGTCTTTGAGGTCCGGTCTGGTCTTTTATTAAAGTAATTAAAAAGTTCAGAGCTTCAAATGCGTTTCAAACTTGTGCCTTGAAAATGCCCTTTTTGATATGCAGCCTAGAGGTATGCTCTGCATCAGGGTTCACCGAGCTTAATGATGAGCTTCCTTAAAGGGCGGAGTAAATCGGCAACCGTGGCTTTGGTTTCTTGGATATCTGTGCGATGAATCGTTTCCATACGTTCTTTGTTCTGCAACAAAGTCAGCCAGCTTGGAATGATGAGATATAGTATGTTGTTTTCAAACAGAAAAATATTGGTTTTATCCAGTTGCCATTTGTTTGAACACTGAGTGGGCATTTTTGATAGGTTGTCATCAAAAACCAGCCAGAGAATAACATGACCTACGTAAGGGACTTTGCTTGACAGTCGTCTCTAAAGAGAGGCCAGGCAAAAAAAGGTTGACGGCATGAGTTTGAGACAAGCCGCTATTAGAAATGCACCCATGATTACATTTTACGTTTAAAAAAAAAGTATTTTCTTAAGTGGTGAAGCAGTCTCTCAGTATTCGATCTGTTCTTCAAGGATATTTACTCAATAGAATACTTTAAGATTCATTCTGGGGGAAAAACGGACTGATTTATTCACTAATGTTATTTTTGCCCTCTATCTGACCTGTATTAGAGAGGAAATGTAGTTGTGGATTTGATTTGGTAAAACAAAAATGTATATGGCATTGAAGAAAATTGCTCTGCCTCAATAAATGGTTGGGGAAAATGTTAGGTACGCCTGAGTCGCTATGGAAACTCCCTACTCCAGTGTTGCGTAGCCGTGGACACAGAACAAATCACTATGATTTTCGATTGCCTGGTGCCCTTGTCTGGAGGAGCCACCAACTAACCTTTTCTCTTCCTTTTCTTAAATCCTAGTTTAGAATTTACGATTCTTTAGCTGTTTAACTGTTGACTCATAATAGGTCGGCAATTGGTCACCACACTGTTTAAACGGTGCCTTTCACATGTTTGCCTTTATATCCTTTAAAAAAATAAAGGAGTGGATGTCCACCTTGTGACACATGCTGATACTGCTTGCACGTTAGCATGAGGAACTGGATGTACAAATGCAGAGTGTTTTTATATGGAAAAATAGGACGGTTCATTTAGATATCAGGGACTGTGCTACAAATAGGTGATGTATGTCAAATGTGCAAGAGATGTTTCTGCAATCGATGATGAAAGTCATCTCCAGCTGAATGCAGTGTAGCCAAAGCATTCGGTATTGTTTCTTTACTTCACAATAAAAAAGGACAAAGAGTTTAATTCATGATTTAGGTGTTACACACCAAACAAGTGTCAAGGAGAGACAACACTTTTAAACACTTGGTCGGTGTGTGTGTGTATATGAACTGCTGTAGTCTTTCTGGCCATTTTCTTTTTGTGATATTGGTAGTTGTGCTGTTAATTTTACACTGCTCCAAGTGTGTCTGCTAGGCCTTTGTACTACGGCTTTAGCCATGGTAAAGGCTGGCTCAGTGCCTTCAGTCATGTGATGTCCGTTTTTAATGTGTATAATTTACATGTTTAAGCTGTGGTCGTATCCCTTATGTGGGGGTGACTGAGCGTGTGTATTTTGTGGTTGTTTGTTTTTGCTGTGGGTAAAAAAGAAACTAACTGCTTTTAGCATTGCTAATAAATGTCCATCTATTTTGTATAATTAGGATTTTTCACCTAGCACCTCCCTTGGCCGTGAGTCCCGTTACTTGGACGTTTCTGGTGAAGGTCATGGTGGGAGCACGGTCGTCTGGTTGGACAAGACTTCCCTTTTCTTTTCACAGTTAAACCCTCGTTTGTATGAGTCGGAATTAACCCACTACATCTAAACATAAGTAATGTCTGTGTACGGTGGGCCTCTGTTTGACTTCGATACATTCCTTCACTCTGAATTATGGCATGGAACAAAACCGGAAGCATTTTGAAATTTACTAGTCACCTAAGGACCGCTGCCTACATTGTGTGGCTAGCCGCGAAACCCCTGGGGTTTAATAAAACGGCTCTTGTTAGAAGAGGGGAAAAGTCATTGCAAACCAAGCATTAATTAGAACACCCAGTTAGTCTAGAAAGCACCAGCTGGGACCTGTATGGAAACTCTTCTAGTGCCAAAATACAAACCAATGCATATGCTGAAATACAAAGTATATCGGGGTATTGCATTACAGGGTGTTGCAAATTTGTCATGCCATAATGAAATACACATGTTGGTAAACAATACAAGCTTAATTATTTCACTCAAAAGAATCCTTTATCAATATTTTTAAGTTGGCTGAAAGCAATGCAATGGCATTGAATGGAATTAAATGTAATATGCATTCTGTATTTTATTTCGTCATGCACATTGCATTGGAGCGTCAGTGTTTAGTGATGGCTCAGCAGGAAAAGAGGCTAAATTAAATATAATTTAGGGGTGGAAATTGGATCTGATCATAAGTTTGATAGTCCTACAAAACCATTAACCAAACAGTTAGGTAATCTATCGATTCTTAATTTAAAAAAACGAATCCCTGCCTGAATAGCTGTATTTATTTTTTAAATCACGTGCTTATTAACTAAAGTTTGCACTAATCAATTTAAAAAAAAATATTTTGTGGTGTGTATGAGCGCCGTTCTGAGCGCCATCCATTTTGCTGCAACTACAGCACCTATTGTACCGAAATGAAGAGCGCAGGATAAGCAATCGCCTAAACAACTCGGGATATGCCTAACCAGTCATAAAGTATAGATGTGTTGTGTTGTGTTATCGCCTTAGTGTTCACTTCCGAGATCTCTTAAATGCAATCTCCAACCCTACGTTGCATTTCATTTTGGAACTCTTCATGCGGAGCCATCAACTCTATATTTAATTCAGTTTCTACCATCACACTGCATTGTGTAAAGCATTCAAGACAAAAATAAATGAATAAAGAATTGTTTATCATCATTAGTATTTTATTAAATTTTGGCTTTAATATATTATTGATTCTGAAATGCAGTCAAAGCTGGGATGAGAAATTAAGCTTCTGTTGTTTAACAGTGTGTGCATTGCATGTCAATATGCCTTGACAAATTCCCAACGTTGTAATGCATCACCCCAAAATGCTTCCTATTTCAACACATGCATTGGTTTGTGTTTTGGCATTAGAAAGCTTCCATGGTCCTGGCTCCCTCATGGCAAAATGGAACAGAATGCAGGTGCTCAAAGAAACATGATTAGGACCAAGGAGAACAAGAACTCATTTGTACTCGTGGGAGAAATGGAGAAGTAATAAGCAAGCCCAGTCATGTTACGTTGGTCAAAGAGTTTTCTTCTCCACAATTGAGTAAATATTCTTAGGTCTGTTATTTAATATTGGATATTTAATCATTATATCTCTGTTCGGAGCAAGTGGGACACTATGAAAAGATAGACTTATTGAAAATAAATGCTTTGTTTGAGTATCGTTGATCCAGTACTGGAGGGGATAAGTTTTAACGAGGAACGGATGCGGGTTGAGAAAAGCTGACCTCAGTCCCTTCGCTGCTTGGTTATGGAAGAGTCTTCTCTCTCACACTCGCACGCACACACACACCCCCACATTGTGTCCCTTGTGGATTCATGTTTACCAGCACTGTGGCTTGCTGTAACCACGCATCTCTGTGTCTTTTATCATAGTACTCTGCTGCGTGCCCTAGCAGGTAATCTGTGCTCAAACTCCTTTTTCTTTAAATGCTTAAAATTGGTTGGTGAGTAGCATAAAGGGACGCCATAGAACGGAACTTGTCAAACATGCAAAAGCGCTGTGAATAACGTTAACAGCACGGTAATGTACTCTGTATGGTCCAGCACCTAGACATTTTTGGGAGCACTGCACATACAGTATTGTGTGACTTTTGTCTCTTGTTAAACTTGCACCCTTTTTTCTTTCCCCCAGTATGAATTCAAGGTGAAGAACATCAAGAAGAAGAAGGTCAACATAATTGTTTCAGTGGATGGGGTGAAAGTGGTGTTACGAAAAAAGAAAAAGGTGAGTTTCACTGAAGGCTGGGCTCTAGCCATTTTCAGATTTTGTGTTATGTTGATAATATCACAATGTACACATTAAAAAATAATATAAGATAATATACACTTTCTTTTTATTGACATTAAGATACATAACATATGCTAACAATCTGTTTTATTTCTTTAAACCTGTACATTATAAATTATTCACTAGCTAATGAGCTTCTTATTCATTCCGCATGTTGGCTGCAGTGTTTGCTTGGCGATGTTGCTATAGAATCAATAAGTTAACAGTTCCAAGATAATGTTGGATTCCCACCTACAAATCATACCTATGAGAAGCAGCTTACCCGCAAACAATGATGAGCAACCGGCTAATCAGATTTTAGTTTTAATTTGAAAATGTCCATATGTTTCCATGGCCAGTCAAGGTGCACCCACACATGCTTTTGTAGCAGTGAGGTGAGTGAGTAAACTGGGCTTTGGATTGGTTGTGGGAAACAAAACAAAACTGTAGTCCCGGGCCACGAATTTGCCTGCCCCTGAGCAGCCATGTGAAACTTCACTTCACAGATGAATTGCAAACGGGGGTTTGCGACAAAAACTAATTTGGGATCAATTTCCAATATGTGCCAGAGAGAAACATTCTCTTGGGTGAATTACACAGGTTTTTGCCCCTGGAAATATTGTCCTAAACCGACTGCTGTTTCGATCTTGTCTGCTTGGTTCTTGAGGCCTCTAATCCTCGATTTAGACAATGGCAGAGAAAATATGCGGTGTTTTGCGTTCAGCATTTTGATTGGCTCTCTTGTTTCCCAAAATGGCTTTACTGCACCAGTGAAGGTATTTCTTATTGGTGTACATATGTCCAAATAAATTAATAGAACGGAGCCCATGTCTGTGTGGCTTAAAATAGTGTAGTCCACTAAAGGCCTTTTCTACAGCTAAATGGGAATTGCAGTAATTACAATAAAAATGTGAAAGATCACATTTTCAGACACTGAAGACTTCTTTCCACCCTTTTGTCATGGTTTCAAGTGATCTCCGGACCCCTATTCTATGCAGTCGTGCACAAAGAACTAATGGATTTCTTTCCAAATCCGTTTCTCTGTTCAAAGGAAGACTTGCGCCCTGCTTGGAAGGAATCCAAGAAGCAGTCTAATTTACTGCCGCAGAACTATTGAATAACAGCTACGGCAAAACAATATGCAAGCAGTGAGACTTGAGGCTAATGTATAGGAGTTGGGGAGCTGTTTACAAAAATGCTTACGCTTTATTTAAATGAATTCTAGGCTCTGCTTAATTGGTTTAAATGCTGCTCTCTTTCACGGTTTGCCCTATAGGGAACAGTATTTTATTAGTTTCTGCTTAAAGACCTCAAACAGGCAGATTAATGTATAGCTTTACTGAGTTATTTACAGACTTGTATTGTATAATGGA
>JAOVYW010000324.1:0-17730 GCA_025775045.1 Hiodon tergisus | reverse complement strand
CCAACTTTGTGGAAACAGTTTGAGGAAGGCCCTTTTCTGTTCCAGCATGACTGTGCCCCAGTGCACAAAGCAAGGTCCGTAAAGGCATGGTTGGATGAGTTTGGTGTCGAAGAACTTGACTGGCACGCACAGAGCCCTGACCTCAACCCTATCAAACACCTTTGGGATGAAGTAGAACAGAGATTGCGAGGCAGGCCCTCTCCTCCAACATCAGCGTTTGACCTCACAAATGCTCTTTCGGAAGAATGGCAAAAATTCCAACAGACACACTCCAACATCTTGTAGAAAGCTTTCCCAGAACAGTGGAAGCTGTTATAGCTCCAAAGGGGGGACCAACTCGATATTAATGCCTATGGATTTAGAATGGGACGTCATAAAAGCTCCTGTAGGTGACCCAATACTAGTAGGTGAATGTTGAGAAAATAAATAAACTGTGCTGGTGTTTATACATCAACTAAATGTTGCTAAATTGTCAGAGGTCTGAAGGCTTAATGTCCACGCCTAATAAAAAATGTTTTTTCCCCCGACAAATACAGCCTGACTAACCGTAACTGTGCAGGATGATTTGCTACGAATTGGCCAGCGCGATCAATGCTATTTAATCAATATTCATATTAGTTTAAAATTTCTTCATACATGGATTTCTTGCTCATTTTTTTTCAACTAATCCCACAACAGTTCTATTTTTTTCCCAGTGTTGTTCCATGTCCGTTGTCCTAAATTGAATAGACATAAATTAGTACACGTCGTCAGCCTTACTGAACAAGACTGTTATGTGAAACGCCTGGAGAATTGTTGTGAAAACATATACATATAACATTTCATTAAAAAGTTTTTGCACATAAAATTGATCTTAAACACAATCCTTCATTTATCACGAAGGCTATTCGTTCTTTATCTGCGACACACAGCAGAAAAAACCTCAATTCCCATTATTCTCTCTGGTTGTGGCTCAGTGTTTTGTACCCCGGATACCCATTTCCACACGTCTTCATCAGGGGCGCGCTTTCTTCTGTGTATCTAGTGTGGTCGACGGTGAGACTGCATCCGTGTTCATTCAATTCTTACCCAGACGCCGACACACATACAGAGATACTACTATGGTACGTTCAGATTTTAACATCTGCACCCTTTTAAAATTGATGACACAGCATCCAGGCGTTTTGTTTTTGGTGTGTTGTAGCTTGCTACAGAGTTTATCATGTTTAGCAAGCGAATCGGCTAATTATATTTCTGCTTACTAACCCTTAAAAAAATGAAATACAAATCTTGATTGTTGCCGGTACAGCCTCGGATAATCTTTAAAGCGCAGAGGTCGTACACTTACCCGCTGAAATACCATCGCGTGTTCTAATATAGTTGCTCTTTTAATTTACGCTTAACTGATTTCTGGGAAACCGGGGTGCAAAAAATCAACTGGCGCCATTTCCTCTCCTATCCCTTTTCCCCGATGAGCTTCGGCCTGCTGCACTGAATTCTGCTCATTAGTTAACTTGTTAACGTTTTATATAATAACCTTCTTCACTTAGTTGTGGTCATCGTACGGTTGTCAGAATTAATGTACCTGCTCTGCTTAATTGTTGACGCATAAATCGGATTTCCTTCGTCGAACTTTGGTGGTGGTGTAGCTACCTTACTAGTTTTTGACGTGTACAGCTGTATGTGTCGCATCTGTGCTGTGCGTTTTAAAAAAATTCAGTGATCTTTAATGGGTTTGCGGCTATATATATATATATATATATATATATATATATGTGTGTGTGTGTGCCACACACACCACACCTTCTAAAATACTGCATTCACGACCCCACCCTAGTTTTTCCCCTTTGAGTGTTTCCTGTTAAATCTTAGTAATTATGCGTGTTGGGGTATTCTTGAAGAATCCTGGCTAGCTGGATCATTTTAAGTGGCTAGTTATGTGCCATTGTCAGTTACAGGGGGAGATGGTGAATCGGAGAGAATGCGTGGGCTATTTGGCCGACTTTCCTTCCTGTTTCTGCGCACCAACTTTGTCGAACTATGCCAGTATTTGCGAAACGCCGAATTTGACTACACGGAACGGCCTATATAATTCTAAAACAGAACCGTGCTTCGTTTTATAATCCTAAGTGTAAGTTATTTGTCATTTAGAAACGTTCAAAGTAAATATCGCGATCACGTCAAACGAAGCTTGACTTCGTTTTGTCTTCCATCCGTAAATACCGCTGTGATCGGACTTCCATTTATACGAAAGTAAGCAATAGACTAAAAATGATTAATCATATAATAATTAGCTCCGATCATGGGGTGTCATTTAAGTTACTAATCTTCATTTGTCTGAAACGTTGTACAACGTACAGAACTGTCTTTTTATATTGTGGTTGAGATTCCTATATATTAGTATTCTGAAACAACTTCCAACGTTGACAATATCCTGCTTTGCGTTTGGCGTCTCTTTCGGCCTAGGTATTCGTGCGTTTCTGGAGGAAGTACCGGTTCCGGTATACGATGAGCTTGGAGTTTTCGTCACACTTGCCCGTAGCTATAATTTATTGGTGCAAGTTTCCGGGTGTGGTTGGTTCGATTCAACAGCACGCAAAATGGGATGTTATGGTCATTCGTGGAATCCTGTATCGGTGTACTCAGCATTTTATGCGCCTCAATACATTTTTAGTTACTGCAATTCTTTTAGGTTGAAAGTTAACATTTTAGATAGTATGCTATAATTATGCTAATGAACTGTGTGCTTCGAGTGTTAAACCTGCATGGAAAACATCTTCTCTAATGAGGAAGTGAAAGGGGTCAAAAGAGGAAGTATCGAGGCCTCTTATTTAACACAGTTCTTGAATCGTATGTTTTTTTTAATAGTTACCCAGAAATCACTTAAAGAATTAAGCGACTGGTTCGACTGTACACGTGCTACGGTAACATTACAGCCTGCCGTCACACACTTGCCGTGATAACGCATTTAATATAAACAATCCAATAAACTTGTTAATATTAATTACGCCAGTAGATGTTGGATATAATTAATTTATGAATGGTTGCCGGCTCTTAAATCGCAAGTTCACGTTATCGTATGTCGGAAGTAAGCGTATAAAGAAAAGTGGGAACATTAGGCCATGACGCCATTATAACGGCCTATAAATTGCTTGTGATCTTTGCTCTTCCGTCGATGAAATATCCGTGATTTTTAAATCGGTAATGTCAGTCAATTTAATAATCAGACTGCAGCTCTTTATAATGACTCGTTTCAAGGTTGAACCATTTTAAAAGACTGAAGTTGTGGAACTAGGAATGGTGACAGAACCGTAGATTTTGGACTTTGCAGAACAACTGGAGGGTTGCACCAGTTTATTTTATGTGGCCAGATAGTGTACTTCTGGAGTTAAAAGGCCAAACTTGAGAGCCAGTGAGGATTGTAACGCCCTTCCTGTTTTTGGGATGTTACATGGTGATGCCAGTTAGTTATTTTGGTTTGTCTGTAACAGCGGCATCCTCTTGGCAAAAGTGGTCTGCACACACACGTGATGCAACGCTCTCCTCTGCCTGAAGTGAAGTGACTCTGCCTAGCATTGGCATGATTCTGCGCTGCTCTCCGTCTGCAAACTGGCTGTGAGCCAGGCTCAATTCTGTCTGGATATTGACTGTATTGCAAGATGTGGTGCTTTGCCTCATAGAATGTACTCCTAAAAGGAGGTTCTTAGTCTAGCTTGTTCCTGTGGGGAGTGGGAGGTTTACCTTAGGATTGTTAGGTTAGCATGAGTCTAAGGCTTGAAGGGGACAGGTATGATTATACCGTGGAATTCAGCCCTCCAGCGGGTCAGGCAAGCTTAACCCTTCCTCTTCTTGCTCCTCCTCAGTCTTAATTCCTCTCTCACAACTAACGAAAATCAGGAGACCTCGTACTGTCTCTGGTCTGGTGATTGAGAACAGTAAAGGCATTTTTCTTTACAGTAGACTCCGTCTGATTGTAGACACCAATGGCAGTAAAGCAACTACCCACACCGCTGTAGTTGCAGCAGAGTATTTTTGCAGCTCAGTGGGTTTTTTTAAAAAAATGTGTTAAAATGGGCACACACTTTTTAAATGCGGTGTATTTGGCAGACATTCTTATTCAGAGCGCCATTGATGCGTCATTGTGAAAATGCAAAAGTATACTTCATTGGGCAGTATTTACTTGTTTGCCTGCGATAGCCTGACCAATCTCCGGTTTGACTGATTTGGAGACGTTGGCTTCCAGCCTCTGGATGTTCCCCTGCAGGAAACGGATTTCGGAGTGGGATTCCTGTGACACTTAGAGAATGTGATCGCTTTCTTCTTTCCACTCATCTGCAATAGGGCTTGCCTCTGACCCTCTACCCTCTGTTGGCCTGCATGGATATTGGCCGTCACTGACGTTGTCAGTATTTTGACGTTTAGCTGAAAAACTGAAGCGATTCGGGTTAAGCAGGATAGCAGTGCGGAGATCCGACAACCCCAAATCTGGTTTGAAACATGCTTTAAAATGTGTCGGCACACTGACTGATATTGGGGAATAGTCCCACTCTTCTTGCCCCTGTCCAAACACCCTCCGCTGGTTAGCCTTTCTCTAAATAAACCCTTGCCTCATGGTCTGTTAGCTCCATTTGTCCCCGATGGATGTTTTATTTATTTTTTATTTTTAAAGTCCCCATTCTCCACTGTGCTTATGCATCTCCTACCATCTACAAACTAGTGTCCCTGCAATGCTGGGGAGTTTCTCGTTTACACTTGGTTATGAGCGTGTGTTATTGGTGCAGTTGATTAGTTTACCTGCAGAATGTCAGCACCCTTTTGTTTGTATGCGCACATTGGGAAGGGTGGGATCTTGAGTAATCGTCTGCATCTACTGTACAGGCTTCCGGGGTGACAGTGACGGATGACGTGATCATCGTCTTCAATGAGATGAAGGTGCGCAAGGCGCAGGCCAACGAGGACGAAAAAAAGAAGCGGAAGAAGGCAGTGCTCTTCTGCCTGAGCGAGGACAAGAAGAACATCATCGTGGAACAGGGCCGGGAGATCCTGTGTGGAGACGTGGGTGACACTGTCCAGGACCCCTACCTGCACTTTGTCCAGATGCTGCCCCTGGACGATTGCCGCTACGCCCTGTATGACGCCAGCTATGAGACCAAGGAGACCAAGAAGGAGGACCTTGTCTTCATCTTCTGGTGAGAGAGCCTTACGGCAGGTTTTACTTACTCAGTGGACCAGGGGCCTGAAGTTCCCATCCATAGGCATGAATGCTACCATTTCATGGCTGGAGCAACCATTTATGGTAATGGGTGACCGGTGTCAACCAATCAAAACGCTGCTAAAGAACTGAGGAGGGTGACCTGGGGCTGAAAGGGGAGAGGATGGCCGTTCCTGGGTTACAGCTCCAGTAACAAGCTAAAGGACCACTGTGCCTGACTGTTTTCCTACCAACTTGCCTCTTAGTTGTTCAATTGTAATTTGATAACGCCTCATTTCCCCTGGTGTCCCCAGGTGTTACTGAGATGCTAATTGAGAGAGGGCTCAAAACCCTGTTGACACTGGCACTCGGGGGGCCCACCACTGGGTTAATATGTCAGACTTGTAACCAAATGGTTGTCGGTTTCTGGTCTCGGCATGGTCATGTGTAATTAACCAAATTGAACTGAATTTCTTCAGTAAATATGTATAATTGGGTATATAAAATAATTATGACTACTTGGGAACCCGCTAACCCTATTGTGCAACAGTAATGAGATTCTGTGACAGTTCACTGAATGCCCCGTGTCTCTGATTCCTCACTTCAACAATATCTTCTGTCCCAGGGCCCCAGAAAATGCCCCTCTTAAGAGCAAAATGATCTATGCCAGCTCCAAGGATGGCATCAAGAAGAAATTCCCAGGTGAGACGTGGGGAGCTGGAGAAAATTGGGATGCCCTTTGTAGTTCTCCAGGATCTGCAGACCCCCTGGTCTGTCTTGTATCTTAGCTGTCATAAAGCAGACTAGATCGGCTCTGATCAAATATTTATTTGTGACTGTACTGTACGCATGTGTGTTAACTGTTGCCTTTCTGATGGTTTATTTTTCTTAAGATAGTAGGAGATTCAGAATGCTGTATTGACCTCTTCCTTTCCTAATCGTAGGCATCAAGCATGAATGGCAAGTTAATGGGTTGGAGGACATCAAGGACCGACGCACCCTTGCTGAGAAGCTTGGAGGCTCATCAGTGGTTACCCTCGAAGGCAGTCCTGTATAAGTTTGGCCTCAGGCTTCAACTGAGGCCTAAGAAGAAAATATTTCTGTGGGTTTTTGGCTATTGATTCCAATTATTGGCAGTAGTGGGAGGGGAAGGAGAAATTGAGGGAGGGAAATCATTGTTTTGGGAGGGGGTGGGGGGTGGTGTCTGACAGTTTTAAATTTAAAAATTCTGACTGTCATTCCAATTCACAGACAATGAACAAACATTAAGAAAATACAAATATTAAGTCATTAGCAGGCAGAAAACTGATGGATGATGATTATTAAGAAATGGGGGAAGTTTGAGGGCAGGTTTTTGTTCTTTCTGGGTTTTTGTAGACTAAAGTTATGAAGAGGGAAACCATTACAGTTTAATTCAGTATTGCATAATTCGAATACCGTTCATCCTTAATCATACCATTACCTTTTTGCCAAACTTCTAGTTAATTTTAGTTTCATTAGTGTGTAGTCCAGGCTAACATTATTAAATGAAATGCAAAAACATGTTTGCACAAGATGTATTGTCAAAACTTACTCGTATTTGTTTTGATTGAACAAATGTAAAATTCCCCAAAAAACTGATTCCTTTTTTTTTTTGGAGCATTGCAAGACCAAATCAACCCCTGGTGCGTATGGAATATAAGACTCATTTCTTTTACAAGTGAAACGACCTGTTAAATGTGTGTGAAACGAGTCTAGATGGAGCGAGATCGTAAGCTGTTGAGCAGCCTGTTGTGGAGGGATTGTCGGTTGTGTGGCTGGTGGATGTTTTGTATCGTCTCCTGATGGAAAATTAAAAAGCACTAAACTTCCCTGCTTCTCATGTCCCTGTGTGTTCCAGAAACGTGCTTGACCTCTGGTTTGTAATTGGGGGGGGGGGCTTGTAAAGGTTGTTTCCCCCCCCCCCCCATAATAAAAAAGGGGCATTTGTGTTAAATGACTGACATTGAAGGGACCAGTGTTTTTTTGCTTTGTTATAATTTAGTTATTCTTTAAATAAAATAATTGGTTTGGGTGTGGGGAAGAAAGGTCATTTCTTTTGAGTCGAATCCTAATTTCAGGTATCGCTAAATTAACTTAAAAAAATTAAGCTCTGCTTAAAATAAAATGTCTTATAAAATAACTTCAATCTTGTTTCATCTCACTTATCTCTAAATTAATTTATTAGGCGGCGTGTATACTTTAAACGGTTCAGAAAAACTTAAGCTGTACCAGACTATAAACACAAACAGTTGCTAGGAAACTAACGCCACTGTAACGTTAAATGCAGTGGAAATATGAGTTGTTTGCATTATGTTTAATTTCAGGTCGTTATTGAAAAAGTTTAGGGAAAAGCAGATTGCTTTTTTACCAGAAGAATTTAAATATTTAAAGCAAAACGTTAACCTTATATATATATTTTTTTTTTTTTACGATTCTGCAAATCAGAACCTGAGTTTTATTTGCTGTCTTACTTTTGGTGACATCTAGTGGATCAGTATCGGTACTGTACCTATGGGCTAGCTTCTTGGACCGTGCACTACTGCCAAGCAACAACTAAAGTAGCATTATATACTGTTGAGAAGCTCTACTTTTTGTTTTTTGTTTGTATGTCATTTCTTTAATCGTTTTCCGTTAATGTAATTCAGTCGTAAGCGCCGGAGCCAAAATCAGCACAAACCGGGCCTGAGACAGGATACAACCAGGACGAGGTCACTAGTCCAATGCAAGGCAGGAGACGGAAAGACATGTACAGACACTGCTGCGCGCGCACTCAGGCACAATTCGCAATGGTCATTAATTCGGGCTAACACGTATGTTAAATACGTTTTTTATGTTTTATTTGTAACAATTCGATTTTGATGGATGGTACACTGACCAAACAATGAATAGGTAACATGGCTATTTACACACAGCTACAGCATATTTAATGTATTGTTGGATTGTTAACACATGACTAATATCAATCTTACTTATACAACCGTTGCGGCCTGTAAGGATGTGAGTTTGAGACCATTGCTAAGCAAGTCTTTGTATTGTGGCGAACTTAACTTAATGCTTCTGTTTTGGTTGACGTCATAATATAACGTCAGGGTCGATACATTCCTCTTGTACTTCAATACATACTGTTTGCTCACAAAATTACACATAAGCACAGAGATGTAAACAAATAAATACAGTACGGGTGACGAGAAAATACTCTAGTCTGTGGACTACAGGCAAAATATTACACCTTGTATTTTTTAAATCTATTTTGTGTGCATGTATGGCTGTGTGTGTACATTGTAATCAGTTAAATGTGAGTAAGAACACCGTGTGTCACAGTAGCTTATGTTTCAGAAAACAAGTTGGCGCATGTGGGTCTCCCTGCTCCGTCTGCCGTCTCGATTTTCGCCTTGAGCTACTGTGTTTTCGCGCGTTCCAAATCTTCCAAATCTTCCAAATCATTCACAAGACCCGTTTTCAACTTTTGCTTCGGCTCAATGCGAACGAGTCGTTATTCGTTTTCTTTTGGAAACCCTAACAAATCGTTTCATTCTTGTTTTCTGTGTTACTGTGACTTCTCAGTCAGTCATTCTTCTGATCTTTTTATACAAGCATTTTGTACTTATTTCCTTATGTTCAGAGTCTTTAACATGAATGTCAGAATCCGTTGTCATGGTACCGCTGGTTAGCATGTGTCATCCGAAGTTTATAAGCGGACAAACATGTCGCAATAGTAGGTAATGTTTTAGTCTAAAATACTGTTTCCAAATCATTACCCCTCCCCTACGACTGTCCCCCTCTTTCTATCCTCTATTCCCCCCCTCCTTCCAAGTCAAATCCTAACGGTATTTCAGACTCTTGTAATCGTGCCTGTTTCATCTTGTCCCAAGTAACAGTCGGGAGTGGGAGGGAGCGCTCAGGGCTAAATGGAGAAGGTGTTAGAGAGCGGAAAGATACGCAATACAGCCAAACTACCACCAGATGGCACATCACACTCCAAATCGCCGTAGAGTTGCAATCCAAATTCTAGTTAGAGGTGATGTTTGCTGGACATTGCTGGACATTGCTGGACATTGCTCCGGATGTGAAGAGAAGGCCTGTTACCAGCCACAACACAGCAGAAGATATAAGGCAAGCCCTATAAGATCCTGAGTTGCATAAGGAAGGAAAAGTATGTAAGTCGGTATGCCCAAGACGATTTTGCCCTGTATTTATTTTGCTCAGGTCTTTCGCAACCAAATGGATTCCCTTATGGGCTGCCACAAATGCAGTCTGAAAAGCTTCTCAATAACTGGGGCAAGTAGTATATTTTTTGTTAATTTCCCATTCCCACACAAACCCAGAGCCTGAGCTAAATTCAAACACAGGACCCTGACGCCGCCACGCACTAAGCTTATGTTCACAGAATCCTCAGATGTAGCTGAAGAGCAATAGCATCTCTCAACTTCAGGTTTAACTCCAGTATTCCAGGAAACCCAATGGAAACTGAAAGTAAGCTGCAAAAAGGTGATGAGGTTGGTCTTGGAGACCCATTCCTTTGTGTTATCAGAGATTTGTTAGCATAACAGGACAGGACTAACAGGTATAGTTAATTACTGAGTAACTATTCTGTTGAACATCCTTAAAAAACCAAGATGGAATGAGAGCAACAGAAGCACAGTTATGAATATATCATACAGATAGAAATAAATAGAAATCTTCTGGGCAGGAGCTCTGTTCCAGCGATCCAGCACTTGACGTTTTTATATGGTATGAGAGAATCCTCCCTTGATTCTGTGAACCCTCCTGACTGTGGTCCATTTCTGTTCCACCGCCTCCTCCAAAACCATTGGATGGCAGATGCCTAACTGGACTGACGGGCAAATGCAGCAATGTTCATGTTCTTGACAAGGGTTATATAAGGGCAAATGTGTTTTATTTTAGTGTGTTTAGTGTACCTGTCCGGTGTTTATCCAGGAATTACCTTATTGTAATCGCGTGTCTGTCTCTCTGTCAGCTTCCAACCAGTACTTCCATTGGACAGAGACAGAGAAATCCTCAAACTAGTGTAGATACATAGATTATCACACGGATTGGACCAAATAGGGTGGATTAAAACCAACCGACGAGCAAGAAATTAACCACACTCACGGCTTTCTTGGTTGGCATCATCATAAAGAACCCACAGTTCAAGGGTCCAGTCCCTCAGACAGCTACTTAGCTTTTAGGGAAACGTGTCCAGCTCACCTACATAATGAGCGTGTAGATTTTAGGATTAAAAGGGTTGTTATAAATAGAAAGAGAGAGAAGGAGAGCTGGCATCGATGAAAGGAAAGTGAAGGGGATGTGAGGGAAAGAGAAGTCGTTGTTTCACCCAACAGCTCTAACAGCCCTGGCAACATACCGTTCATTCTGCATTGCAAACCACCCACACGCCCCTTTATTTCTTTATATACTATCTCACTCTGTCTGTTAATCAAGCTCCCTCCTTCCCTGTTCACTCTCACTTTCTCTATCCATCTACCTGTAGCCCTTTTTCACCCACAAAAATATTTGATGGAATTCATTTTGTTGGCCCACGAAACCCAGCAGATCCAACCTGTCTCTGCTTCATTCTTTTGCTAATTGTGTTTATGACTGCCGTTAAAACAAGTCTCAAACTAGTATCTTCATAAAACAAGTTCAGTAACTGGCTTTCAAGCTGTGGTCGCCTAACTCTTTTGTTTTAATGTTTTTTACCTTCCCTTAATATTTCCAAAATACAATGTGATTAGATACACTATAAGATAAGTCAGTAAAAGGATTGGGGAGTGTGAATACAATGTGATTTAGTTTACACAAGACCCAATACACCCGCAAAGTAAAACCAATTTAACACAGCATCAGATTTCAAGCAGCTGGGAAATGACCATTGTAACAATCTGGGCTGTTTTAGCTTCTCATTAAGGGGTTACTCAAAACCTAATGTAACTTTAGTTACAAGTTTGTTTGTAAGTAAATTTGATAAATCTAAGATTAACTCTGATCCTGCCAGGGTGTTTTTATGACACTCCCAGGTAGACAAACACACACACACACACATACAAACTCACAGCTAATGGCTCAATGACACAACAGGAACACAAACAATACAAACTACATACACACGTCTGTCTCATTCTATAACAGACTGAAAAAGTGGCATCACAGACAGCGGGATTGGTGACAACCATGTTATTCGCAACCTGGCATGTTAAACAAGTTTCCAGTTCATTTTCATCACATGACAGGGGCCCTTTCAGAGCTATAATCTGTATATTTACAGAGACACAAAGCTGCACTTAAAAAGCTAGCCATACTGGTGAAGTGAATCCAGCATATTAGCACTGCATTGCATTTGAACTGTGTGTGTGTCTGTGGTTGTGTGTAAGTGTGTGTTGCTCTATATATTCATCTATCCGTATGTTTACCCTAAATATATGGATTCGGAAAAACATGTAAAACCTTGTGATCACACTTGCATGTCTGATGCTGTCATTGATTAATTTAATGGTAAATGTGGGCATGATAATAATCAGATCACATTATATAGCATATCCAGGATTCAGGTTAAAGGGGAGCTTATGGGACCTGAGGTATTTAAATGATTAAGACCTAAATGTATAGCAGTGGTCTCTGATAACAATTTTTTGTAGCGACCCACCAAGAACCAAAGTGTGATTCCGACCTCGAGCGTATCTACAAGAACAACAACACAAATATGGTCCACTGCTGCTCCGTTCCTGTCTACATAATGGCCCTTGTCTTTCTAATTACCCTGACAACGCCCACCCCCACCCCCAAATCTCATGCGTGATTTAGGAGACAATACAACAGACACATAACATATTCATCCATACGCATTCTCAAGAGATCATGGGAATACTTTATATAATAATAAATTAATTAACAAATTTGTCGAAACCTGGAAAATAAATGCCCACTTTTATTTACACTAGTTGTATGACGTCTAGTCAAATATCCGTTTTCTAAATTATGCAACCAAACTACTGCATCTGCATGTGTGTGTTGGTGCACCTGTGTGAGTCTGTAAATCTTGCGCGCCGTTCGTAATGTCTGTGGTCGTAATGTAACGTGTGTCATATGGATCAGTTGTGTAACATTCCTCCAAGATCCCCACCCTTCTACTGGAAGTCTTCTAATCAGTGGAGGAGAGAAGTACGTCTGCGTGAAAAGAGCCAGCAAACCTGTTACGTCTGTTAGTTGTTACCTCTCTTTTTTTGTTTGCATTTCGTGCATTTAAGGTTCTTGCCCCGCCGCTACCACCACCACCCCCTCCTCCCTCCTCCACATCTAGGCTAACTCTGGCCTCTCTCTCCAATCCCACCTTAAAGCAGAATGGTTTAAAAAAAAAACCGGTTGAACAGGTAGAACTCCGGCTCGCCTTGATCAGGTTTGTTGTCACCGTTATTTCCAGACGCATGCGCGGTCTTACCTGTTTCCTGCTCAAATGTATACCTGCGCTTCGAACAACCTTTGAATGCGCCGTGCTCTGTGTGTGACTGAATATGTAACTGGCGGGTTTTCGTTTTCCCGTTACTACTCTCAGGTATACCTGTTCGGCCACACCATAACTTATTTTTACTCTAGAAGAGTCTGTTCGTCGAAGTGAACTGGACGGAGTGTTAGAAGAGAGAAGATACGCTGGAGAAACGGAGAGAATAGTGGGAAAAAAGATAAGGAACTGAAAAGTATAGAAGTTTGCCGAGGGAAAGAAAGAAAGAGGGAGGAGTGCATGAAATAGAGTAATCGAGACAGTCGATTTTGTTTCTGTTGTGACTGAGCATAATTTGAAACTTTTTTTTTCTTCCGAGTAACCAAATACTTTATTTTGCTTTTCGCATTCCGTTTTTTTTCGTGTTCCTTAAATAAAGACTACAGTCGAAAGACGTAGCAAACAGTAAAAATAGCGGACAGTGAGTTAAATAGACCATGCCTCGTGCTTTTCTCGTGAAAAAGCCGAATATTTCGTCCGGCAAGCGGAACTGGAGCGAACTCCCGGACCACGAACGCGGAGACATCTATATACCAGGTGAGATGATGACATTATTTATGTTGCTGCTTTGTTGATAAACTGTAGCGTTTCGGCTAATGCAAGTATTTGCAAAGTAATGCAATCATGTATAGGTTGTCAATACAATTTTTTTTTTTTTTAAGATTTGCGTTGGTCATCATTTGTAACATTGTTTGCAAGCAATGCGCGATATTGGCGGTGTAAGTGTTAGTCTGTGTCCGATACGAGATTGTAGGGGAGCCGTTACTACTAGTTGTTGACCTTCAGACCCGCCTAGCTTCCTTATAGCGCTATACTGGGTTGCAACACAGCATTTGTTTGGCTCACACAGCGTTAAGATTTTTTTTAAATACATGTACCTTGTAGATAAGGAAACTAAAGGTACTCCCAGGCGTACCGTTAATGATTTCTGAAGTCATATGCGATAGATTCGTTTTAATTACCATTTGCTGATACCATTGAAACAACCGTAGTATCGGTTACCAGCTGAAATTCGTTTCAGACATTTCCAAATGGAGCATCGATACCTGCGGCCAGAAGCTGACACTTCTTGGCATAGTGGTTTTTTCTTAGGTACATGGTTTAGCCTACGAAAACTAAAGTGATAAAGTGACTAGCGATTACCTTAAATATAATTTAACCCCATTTCCAAATTCTAACCCGACTGGGAACTCAGCGAAGAGGCCAAGCGTCCGCTGTAATAAAAAGCTACACTGCGCCTAACGGAATGCTACCAGTGTCAGTTTATTTTAATTTTTTATCACCAGCAGACCTATCCTACACCCGTTCGATCCACTCCTTGGGCCCACTTTTAATTATTGCCCATCTCGACTCTTATTCAGAATGCACTATAAAAAGACACAAAAAATTATCTGCAAGAAGACTGTTATTTTAAAGTCAACTGTTAATTAGGTGTAGCCTACTTGTCAGTTGTGCACCTACGTTTCTAAATTGAACAAATTATATCCGTCACCGGCTTAAATCAAAACGCTTCTTCCTAAATATCTATGCTTGTGTGTGCATTTAAACGTTTTGATGTGTGTCCAGTATGACAGCTGCATTTTGGTAGTGTCGTTAAATTATAACGCACAGCCTGGGCTGTATTATCATGATTGTAGCCTATGTAAGTCCATTTTTAATAATAAAAATAATAATACGCACAAGTTCAAAAAGTTTTCTGTCAATGCAATGCCTTAATTCACCTTGGTTGTTATGTGACCTGTAGTGCCAGCTCTACTTGTTACCGCTACAGGTATGTTAATTGCGAATAGCTTCCAAAGGCTGGAACAGTCAGAATGTTTTCACTGGCAGTTAACTCGTAGTTCTGTTATCGATATTAGCCTAGGCAACATGTTTTACTTTCTAACCTAATTTGTAAGTCTGCTTTATTTTATAAGTCACGATTATTTGTTTCGGTTTTAGTTCGGACTACACTAGGCCTATTCAAAAGCAGTTACATTAATCCTTCACATTTTAGTTGGCATTCATCTGAAGTGTCGGGGCAGTTCCAGTTTGTCCGATTGTTTTTGGGAAGCGGCGCCCTTAACGCTAGGCGCGTTCATGAGTGCGTCGGTCATGCAGGTTAATGTTTAGTGTGGTAAAGGAAATAACGGACTGGTGAACGCCAGCTTCTTCGCCTCTCTACACCCTTAGCAAATAAGACTCGATCCGTTCACTCGCACGCTTTATAACGCTCCCTTTTACCTCTATACAATTTTCTTTCTATCCATGTTGTATTCCGTTTATATAGCTCTTTTTTGATTTCTTACATATTTTGTTACCCATAAGTTGATTTCCATTGCGCGTTCCATTTTGGTTTTCCTACTTTAACGATTAAATTGCAACCTACATGCTTCAAATAAAACAACACTAACACGTCACACAGACCTTTTTTTTAAAAAGAACCAGTTAGGCTATATGCTACTTCCGCAAATGTTCTTTTTACTTGTATTTCAATTAAAGCACAGGTCTGTATAATTATACAATATATATAACCATAACCAAAATGACGAAAAGCAATCTGTGTGTCATTATTTTGCAAAAATATATTGAATACTGTTAATTGTTACAAATATGTTATTTAAAATAATTAAACCTAGAATGATTGATGTTTGAACTATTTTAAACTTCAAAGTTTGTGTGTGTTAAGACGCCCATTATTTTCCATAGTGTTTGTTAAGCGAATCACATGATATTTTATTGTCCCGTGTTTGCAATAATGAAAAGTCGATACGATGTTTTTTTTATTTTTGGTCTTTATCCCCAACCCCCAGTTAAACCACGTCCCCATTTTTATTGATGCCATTGTCCGGTTGTCGTTGGAAACACGCGGATCGGGTGTGGGTGCAGGGCAGGGAGGGGTGTGTAAACATCCAAGATTAGGCTAAAGTGGAAAAAAAGACCAGGTGTTGAGTGATCCCCTTCACTACCTTGTATTAAACTACTCTGATTACATCTCGGATTATATCTGATAGCATTTCATTTACCTTCCATCGGAATATTTGTTTTTACGTTTTACGTTTATGGTGGTCGTGTATCGATACGTTTTCACCATCCCTTGTGTGTCTCAGACCTTGTCTACATTTTGGCTTCTGGCAGGCCACGCCCGTGCTTGTCGGACTCTTCCCGTCACTGTGACTCACTTTCAGTGATTGTCGAGTGGGGGTGGGGGGTTCGGGGGACAATAACGGATATGTTACAATGAGGGGTCGATTTTTTTATATCGTTGCAAGATACTGCAAACGTAAGGCCCACAAGCAATCATCTTAGGCAAGACTCACCAAATAGAGGAATTTCTCCATGGGAGACTAACTGTCATGGTGTAGGTAAATACCACCAGTAGCCCTGTAACTTACTGTTACCTACTGAATTAGCAGCATACCGTTACCCACCCAGTGGCCCTCATTTACAAGGACATTTGCAATTTTTATCAGATTGGCTCCAGGCGATATCAGAAAAGGATTAGGTGCCAGAACACACACCTTTATAGCATTGGAAGTGTGTCACCCTTTGAATGCGCCATAGCTAAGTAGAGGCATTACCATTAGGATATTTTTTTTTATAGACCTGTGACCCCTTCATTTTAGTATCTGATTTTTACACTGTTTTATGTTCTACTGGGGCCTTTCATTTTGTACGCGAGTTTTTTGCACACGTGTGTGTCTGTGTAGTATGTAACTATGGTAAGCCTGTACCTCTGGCTTGGCTGGTTGGACGAGTTGAACAGTAACTAGAGTAAGTGACTCTAGCTTGAGACAATACACACACACACACACACACACACACACGCGCACAACTGCTTCGCATAGCATAGTGCACACCCACTAAGCAACTCCCTTACGGGGAAATTGGACCCCTCCTTCTCTATCAGCACACCCATACTCTTGTAATTAGTGATTGACTCTGCCCCTGCAGCTCTTTGCGACTATCACGTGGGGAAAGGTGCACTTGAATTTTCACAGTGGAGGTGGGTAAAGGTGACTTAATAATAATCATAAATGCCTTAAGATGTCTTAAAGCATTTATGATTGGGGGGGAAGCAACTAGGCTAGATTTGAATGTTGAGTGTCTTTAGTTCATGTCACATTTATTAAGATATTTTTCTTAAAGTTAGATGATTATATTCTGTCTGGTCTTACATATACCTGTGGTGCATACTGACAATCAGTACAGTGTACAGTTATGGGTAACCTTGTAAGTAATATCAGTCAAAATAACATTTTGAGTAGCCCGTATAGGTTTTTGCTAAGCCAATGCATGCCTGGTTGTTGACTACCAGAATTAATAACATGTTGAGTATTTAAGGAGTTGCTAAGCCAATTATTAGCAACCAGAATTAAAAAAATGTTGAGTAGAAAATGAGTTTGCTAAGCCAGTGCATGCCTGGTTATTAACAACCAGAATTAATAACATGTGGAGTATATAAGGAGTTTGTTAAGCTAATGAATGTTTAAAGAAGTTTATTCTTTTTCTCCTCCAGGCTCCATGGTTCTGCCCCACTGCGCCGAGGAGTCTGAGGCCAGTCCTGCTGAGCTTGGCAAATACGCACAGTCAGTCACACGCACACGCGAGCCTCAACCACGCGTGACCCTCACCCACACGGCGGAGCTCCCCTCCTGCTCCGCCCAGGGGCCCCAGCAGAGCCCCGAGCCCGAGACCCGGAAAAGGGCACAAAGTGACACGTATGTCCGCTCCAAGATCAAGGTGAGGACTCAGGAATGGGATGGAGGGATGGATGGAGAGGGGCTGGCTGAGACAGTGGTAGGGAGGCAGAGAGGTTGGTTATAGGGACAGTGGTAAGGAGGCAGAGGGGTTGGTTATAGGGACAGTGGTAAGGAGCCAGAGTGGTTGGTTATAGGGACAGTGGTAAGGAGGCAGAGAGGTTGGTTATAGGGACAGTGGTAAGGAGCCAGAGAGGTTGGTTATAGGGACAGTGGTAAGGAGCCAGAGAGGTTGGTTATAGGGACAGTGGTAAGGAGGCAGAGAGGTTGGTTATAGGGACAGTGGTATGGAGGCAGGGAGGTTG